>JAQJVL010004875.1:0-40485 GCA_035578905.1 Stictocephala bisonia
TTTTATAGCATTTGTTTATTGATATATATGAAGTAGTTGTTTGTTTTGCCAATAGATGGTGTTGACATATATCTGTTGTGTTTTTAATGGTTCTTACAGGTGTTATTATTTTAATTTTAGCCAGATATCATTTTCAGTTTACACATACCCATTTATATGAGCTACTTTGTGCATATTTATCTTACTTGTAGTATTTTTGTACATTAAAAAGCTTTGTTTTATAAGTAATAATTGTGACATTACCTAATTAATGAATATAATATGTTGTTTATAATACAAGGTGGGGAAAAAATATGGAAATGCTTTGATATTTTTTAAGCGAGACGACTCAAGATACATGAAATGTTGTACAAAGCTGTTACCAAGGTTTAATTACACTTTTCACTGATTTTTATCATTTAGGGTATGTCCCATCCAGGGTCTGTTGAAATTCTTCATTAGAAACATAGGTTTAGTTTAACATAAAATATATGATTTATTTAAGAGGTGTTTAACGCAGCAAACCTAATCTCAGAAAGTTCATTCTGTCCAGAGTTATGGCCATTTGAATTCCATAACTGGGGAAAAGGACAGTAAAAGAAATAAAATGATTTGACCCATAACAAAAGCAAATCAATATAGGAAAAAGCTTAAATAAATGTTTGTGTCTTACCTTTTTATAAAATTTGCTCAAAGTGAGCATCGAATACCTTTGGGTAAGTTAGAAGTGGGCTAATCTGTGATAAAAACCTGTAGTTGTAACATTTTTTCTAAAATTCAAAAGGCCATCACTCTGGACATAATGAACCTTTTGAGATCCAGTTTGCAGCATTTAGTAGACCTTTAATTTTATATCGAACAACCTTGCTTCTACTGTAGAAATGAAATGACCCCTGGATGGACTATACCCTTAATGATGAATATCAATTAAAAGTGTAATAAAATCTTAGCAACACTGGTGTAAAGCTTTGTGCAACATTTGATGTGTCTGCGTAATCTCAAAATATCTAAGCGTTTCCATAAATTATTTCTACCCATTATATGTTTTTTATGATTTAATAGATAGTACATGCAACTAGACCATTCATATTTTAGGTTAGTACCTAGTGCAATTGGTATGGTCTTAATCCTTAACTCCGTGTGGATTTCCATGTAACATGTTTTATCGCGCAGAGCACTGTTGTGCTCCGGTTGTTATTAACCACTTAGACCTGATTATTACATATTAAACATACAAATTATTATTAAGTTAAGTACATTAACCACCGAGATAGGTTTTTAATATATTTTATTATTTTAATTTTAATTACTAAGCACAATATATGACTAATATAAATTTTATAACATTAAAATTGCTAAATTGAAAATATAGTAATTGTAAAAATGGAATATTGAAAAACAAAAACAAACATTATTTTGCAATACTGTACAAGTGCTAAATTTTTTTTCATTCTGAACATGTGAAGTAAATATTTTTCATGTGGTCAGGGAAAATCCAGTTTTTACACCTGTCCTGCGAGTTGTTCTCTTACGTACAATGCCACTGTACGTGTATGGTTGGGCGGGTGGGTCTGCGATCAAACTAGCGGTATCAGTTGTTATGGCATTTTTTGTTATTATGGTGTTTCATTTGTAAAAGAGAATGTTAATAGCACGTAAACAATCTCATTTCCGATATAAAGGTATAAAGTGCTTGCAACCACTTGGTAACCAGTAACTCTTCTAAGCTATCTTTTCGGAATAAGTGAACATGACTTTGGTTTTAAATCTTGGGGCTACATTTTGTTTAGTTTATCTCTGATTTTGGCATTTCTCATACTAAACTCTTTCTTTATTTACTTTTTACCTGTTGTTATTATCATTCATGTGGTCAAAATCAGTCAGCAGGAAATGCAGTTAACGCTATTTTGAAGCCCGGCCCCATAAGTAACATGTTCCAGTTTTAGTTAGTTTTTTTTGTTTTTCAATGTCTCTTTCAAGGTAACTGTCACTTACTTCAACGTCACTATTATATTTAATTTCTATTTTATCATCTTTGATCTTGTCAGCCTCTTCCACTTCCAGAACACTTTCTTTATCATCTTCTGTTTCTCTTAGCCACCTATCTAACTGTTTTTGGTAAAGTTTAAACATTTTAGATATTTAGCAAATAAGAGACTAACAACACATTTATAACTAAAAATAACAAATTACAATAGTAAAAAAACAACAATAATAAATTTAAGATGGTAAAAAACTTATTATGCCTTTAGTTGCGCGGAGCATAGTAGTGGGAATTGAAATTTTATAAAAAATAATCTTAGTTGTGGAATGACAAAACTGTCATTTTTTATTGTGAACTGAAATTCTATATCATCTGATATGCACATGGCATGATCAAATGTTGAATTTTTTTCAGGGTTGAACATTTTCTGACTCACTTTTGTTGCACTTACTTAATTACCTGCCTTTGTGTAATACTAACCAAGTCTTCTTAAAATTTTTGTTTTGAACTTTGAAAGGCTGTAGAATAGCTTTATATGGAAGTTAAAATTTTTTACTAAGTTATTAATTTCAACACTAAGAAAAGTCGTGAGGATTCTAAACCTATACCAATCAAAACTTGAATGAGATTTTTAGTGTCTCTAGAGCAACCTAAATGTCAGATAAATTATTTAGTTTTGGCCTCTAAGCTGTTTATTAAAGTATAACACAACATTATATAATTTATACTGTTAGATTACATTTTTGAACATGTACATGAAAAGTACTGATGGTAACATCTATTTATACTTCTGAAGTCATCTTGTACTGTACAGATACAGATCCCCAAAACTACGTCACTTGCATAGGCACTGCATAAGCCAAGCAGGAGATTACACTCTTCCATGCCACTTTTTTTAGCTTTATCGAAAAAAACAAAAAATACTGTGATGAAAACGCTTGATAAGTTCCCGGATCATATGAAAAATGGAAAGATTATCAAACTATTATTAGAGTTCCAGGATGTATAATTTATTAATTCAAATTATGACTGAAATGTTTCTCTTAATTAATGTTGCAACATTTACGTTGGTCCTGACTGGCAACTATCTTAGAAACACCACAATTTAAATGGGTTTACCTATGACGTCAGAGGAACTCAGCGCAGAAGTCATCTTCCACCCACCCACTCATATACATAAGCTGGAGATGATCGACTACAACATTCCCAGAACTACGCTTTGCCTTTGACATAAGGAAAGATGAACCTATAGCTCCTTACTATATCCGATAAAACATTATAAAATTGGCAGACCAAATAAAAATTAAAATTCTTTCGTTGACCTTATCTTTTATTAATTCAATAACTCCTAAACATTTCTGATATTTTTTAATCTGCTTCTCAAAACAGTGCCAGTTATTATTCTTAAATTTAGTTGAACTTTTTAAATAAAATCCAACTAACTTTAAAAATAATAATATCTCCAACAATATAATGAATTTCAATCAAACGTTCCCACTCTGGATCATTACTTCTGCATATGTCTCACCACAGCACTGACAAATCATTCACCATAACAGCCTGCTGCCTATAGAATTCCCTTACTGTCGAAATAATTTCCATCCTAACTAAACCCGGTTTGTGGCGTCATTGGGACAATATTACTTGGACAGGATGACCATGGCAGGATCTGCCTAGGTCTTGGGCCTGGCTGCTATGAACATGGTAGTGGAAAGAATTATTAAGAGTTGAGAGAGTGAATGAACTGAATGTAAAATATTGAAAATGTTTTTTCAGTATAGTTCTTATTTGTTTTGTATTTTTATAACTACATTCTTATAATGTTTGTACTTAATTTTTCTGGTTAGTGTGTGAGGTTAGATTCATGTTAGTAAGTGGTAATTCGTTAGTACTGATCTGTTATCTTTCAGAAATAACTGAACTATCTTTTTGGTCCAGTTTATTGTTCAATAATAGGTAAGAGCTTATTTATTTATTTATTGACAACAAGCTTACAATATTGAAATGAGCTCAAGGTGGCACGTGTATAAAATAAGACAGAATGTCTCACGCGAACCTGACATGCAGTTTCCTCTTTACTTAACAAGTCTATTAGTAGAACCTTGTCTACCTAGATCTCTTATCGGATCCCTTATCTCCAAATAACCCGGACCTATCGTACAAACTGGGATGAATTGTGTTTTCCTAGAGTATTTAATTGATTTTCGGTTTGACGAGCTTATAATTGTAACTAAAAGTTGTTTTATATTTTAACATTAGTACTAAACTGTATCCATATACAGTTATTATATTTCACAACAAAAACAAACTTAATGTAAATTTATTTTGATTTTTGTTTTATATCTAGTATCCTCCAAATAACACAATTTACTTTAACCTGGATCAAACACTTTCCTAGATAGTCTATATTAACGGAGTTTTTCACCTACATTCAGTTTGTCAGTGCAGTGCAATATTGTGTCCATTTGTTTTGGTTCATTGTTATTTATTCTAGTTATGAATTACAGTTATTATCATTAGTTAATAGTTTATAACAATTGATAGAGAGAATCTTTCAATATTAGGTGATTTTAATATTAGAAAATGTATTTTGGATTCTTAAGTAAAAGTGATGACTCTGGTCAGTGATATATATTTTAAATATAATACAGTTATAATATAAAACAACAGTTATATTATAATTTTTAAAAATATTACATTACAAATCCAATTTAAGTATTAAGATTCTAAAATACATAAAAAATTATTTAATGTAGGCAACCAAAATAAAACCCATCAACCAACAGGGTAATAAGTTTATTGCTAATAAAGTATAAAATGTCTGCATCAATCTCAAACATTTTAAAGGTTTACAAAATTTACACAGATTTAATTAGATAAATCTTGGATTTATCTATTACAAATAGCACTTTCTTATTAGTAAAAGTTGTAAGTAATTCAATTACAAGTTACATAACTAAACAAAAGAGGCACAACTTATCAAGTGTAAGGTTTACAAATAGCAGCTGTATGATCTACTCCCGCTGACAGCTTTAGGACATGGGCTCCAATACAAACCTATAAAACCACAAATAAAGTTTAGAAATATTTGAATACACATAATAAAAAACAAAGTTAACTTATTAACCTAAACAATCAGAGGACTTTTAAATGTAATTTTTAATTCAGTACTGCAGGAACACAGACCAACCAAAATTTTCCCAGAACATTATTTTCAAAGGTGAATTTACACATGCGCTTTCTTTATGTTTAAGAAAACGTAAAAACAATGAGGGAACACATTCAATTGTACTGAATCAAATAACATTCATAGTACCTTTAGAGGGAAGTGCTGGTCATTGGTGTGCCCAAGTCCCAGACAGCCACCTTTATTGCGCCCCCACATGTATAACTGACCCTGGTTGGTGATGGCTGCCAAGTAGTACAGCCCACTGCCGAGTTCTGTCACCTTGGAGCCTTGTGTGAACATGTTCTCTCCAAACAGTACACGAGGAATCTCCAGAGGCTTGGATGACTTCTGTACGTTCGGGCCCAGGCCTAATAATCCATAACCCCATACAAACACAGCTCCATCATCTAAAAATGAGTTTAAATTTTTATTAGCTAAGGTTTCATAGTATAATTTTATTTAATAATATAATTGTTTTGTGACTTAACACTCTTCATGTTGTGATGTGATTAGCAGTAACCTTGAAGACAAGAGGACCCTTAGATGCACACGGTAAGGCTCACTTATGGGAAATTGTCAACCAGTAGTCCATACGGCTGAGAGACAAACAACTAATATGTACAAGACTCCAATCACATCATTATCAGATTTGAGATACTAACACAGTTTGTGTTTTTAGTATATTGGAGAGATAGGACATCAGCAAACTTAACTAAGAAGAAAAGTTCACTAACACCAGAGTAGTAGTAATATACACAAGAGAAACACAAAATCACTAAGAGAAGAAAGTGAGGAAGAGAACTTTCTTTACTCACCTGAAGAAAGATCCAGTGGCACAGGAAATTTGTGTGATTTTGTGTTTATTTTATGTATGTTACTACTACTCTAGTGTTAGTGAACTTGTCTTCTCAGGTAAGTTTGCTGATGTCCTATCTCTCCAATATACTAATTCCTGGCCTAGTGCCCTTAAACCTAACCTGACACAGTTTGTGTGTTTTTTATGCAAATATGAATGATTACTTGAGTGTAGGATGAGTATAGATGACCTGTATAGTCTTATTACTACTCGAGTTCGAATTAGCTCAGGACCTTCATTAACAGCCCAATAATCAGGGCAAGTAAGGGACCTACAGCTTTACATGAAATCCAAACCACATAGTATTTGTCTGATTTTCAGCTAATCGACAAGCCAGATACTTAGATCTCTTCCCTACACAACATCTAGACCCTAGAATTACAACAATACTATTCATAAATTGCAAAAAATAAATATTTTTGAATTTAGGCATTTTGAACATTTTCAAAAATTCACAAAAATTATAAGGAGCCATTTGAATTAGAAAAACTGTAAATTTGGATAGTTCTGTTTCATTCTTAATTTCTGAGGGAAGATAATTAAACAATTTTGAGCCCTGATAATGAGGTTTTTTACAAAAAATTAAATTTGCCAGCGGTATTGAGATTGTTATGCATTAAGGAATTTAAAGCTAAAGTTTCGAAATGGCTGCTAACACAAGCATTATATTCTGTAGAGGAATTCTTAATCTCATAGACAAAAACAAAATATCTAAATATATTTCTCTGTTATTTAGATTTAAGTTTTCTGTGTATAAGCTATTAATTTATTTACTATTTATTTATAAATAGATGGCCAGATGTGTAAGGTATTGAAACATAACGTTCAAATGTCCAACCTTGCCAAGTAATTAAAGTGGCTGAATCTTTAAGTAACTCCAAGAGTGAGGACTATTACAGTCTCGCCAATTATGTAATTAGACCTACACTCATCCACACTCATCCTACACTCATATAATCATTCATATTTGCCTTAAAATACCAACAACGTTGTGTCGGCGTCTCATATGTAAGAATAAGAATAGATTATGTGGTGCAACAGTTACATCGCCTCAATGTCTAGTATTGTAACTATGGTTATGGCCGTTAAGTTGCCATAAATTAAAATTTTGCTTAACTAATAATATTGTTTCAAAAATATACATGCTGGATACTGTTAAAATCTTTAACGAAGTGAAGTGTATTTTAACTGACTCAGAATATTCAAGATGTAGCATTATTCTAATGCACTTTTTTTGTGCATTTAATATTGTTAGTAAATTTTCAAGTGATGTTGAGCCCTATATAGCTATACCATAAAATATAATGGAATGTATATAAGAAAAGTATACTATCCACATGGTTTTTAAATCACATAATTTTTTTAATCTACTTAAGAGGGCTCCGGAGTCAGATTGAAAATCGCATTTTAGTTTGGCGAATGACCACGGGGAGTGGTGTTTAGTGCAGTACGTTGTCTGTGTTGGTAGTTGGTGTTTTAGGTCCTAGGAGCGCTCTGTGGCTGGGTCGTCAAGGCATTTATTGCTCGGCCGTTCGCCCCTCGCACCATCACTTCACTGTCTTTCTAAATTTTTATAGAACAACAGAAGGGAAGGGACGGGTGACTGACACCGCCAGCCAACAGGGTTTTCTAGGGCCTTCCGTGGTCCGCTTGGCCTCATTCCTTACGGTAGTACAAATAAATGAGGCAGAGTTGCATCTAGTTTCTTGTTATTGAAACTAATAAAACAGAGTTTATACTACTTACCTAATACCTTTATTACTGTTATATTGAATTTAATAAACACAGCACTTTATGAAACTGGTATGAAAACCTGTTTGTTAGAATTAAATATCACAAAATTAGAATTTGTGATACTTAAAATATTTACAAGTAACTGACGAAAACGAATGAAACCAATTTATGAAAGTGAATGACTAAATGTAAAATTAACAGAAAATAAGATAAAAATAATTTAATTGCAAATTTCAAGTAGGTACACATGTGAAATAAACTAAATTAATTAGAGTATCTGATAATTTAAATATAATAGTATGATGACAAAAATGGCGTGACAAAAATATTGATTATGTAGCTCAATATCATCAAACCATTTTTCAGTGGACTCAGGTTTTTAAAATATTAAACAGGTTTTTTGTATTTTAATAATTTAATAACACAAATAATATTAACAATATTGTCTTTACAAAAATACAAACATCAAACTGTAATCAATCTAACTTCTACAAAGCTTAAGTAAAAAGGATATTGTAATTAATTATTAACCCGCGTATAGCAATAGCATACATTCATTTAGTACTACCTGAAACTAAATTTTCACACATATTCAAATTCCCATAAAAAATTAAGTTAACATTTTAAAATAATAACTCTTAATGACGTACAAAAGTTTATATTTCTATAATTTTAAAAATAAAAGTGTAAATGTTGTATCAGCATATAATAATTTTTAATAATTTAATCAATATGCACTGTAATTGCTATTACGTTATTAAATCTATAAAATGATACAAGTATTTTTGTAAATGACGAACAAAAATTAAATAATACTGATTTGCACCCTGACTTCGAAATGATCATTATATACATTCCTATGTGTATGTGTTATCAGTAAACGCTTATTTTCTTTACTTTTCACGAGAAAACAAGACTACCGTGTTTCATGAAACTTTTTATTATTTTATTTGTGCACCTGACTATTTTCAAAAACTCATATAACGGTATTTTATTCGGTTTTAAATTTATAATTACTTTTATCCCACATTGTACTCAGCTATTATATTTTTTTCTTTTTTGAACGAGTATAAACGATAGATGCGTTACATTGCCAACTTCCAAAGGAATACTCGATAGAAAACAACACAGCTCTCACGTTATTTCACCGCTTCACAACTACAAACAAGCGGCAAGTGTTTAGGATATACTTTATACGCAATAATTAAAAACAAAATGTGACATATTTCTTTTGTATCATTCTACAATACAGTAATGTGTAGTTATATTATCGTATGTACTTATTTGTAATTAATTTGTTGTCTATATCCAAGGAATGAACTCCCATTACCGTTGGAATATCGAACTAACTCTGCTTGGAAGATGAAAAGGTTGCCGTCCTATGGGTTGATCGTAGTTTGTTTATCCTTTGAGTCAAGGTCACTGACTGCCTGAGTCCTAGCTGTTGAGTGGTTAGTCCGGCCTACGGTTAGTTGTAGTTCTGTCGGTGTTGTAGACCTTCCCAACCCTGAATACTCTCACTCGCGCATTGACTATGAGTTGCTACTTGAATGTTTCATAGTTAATAATTAATTATTTTCATATTGAAATAATTTGACAGCGGATAAAACATTCTTACAAAACTATAGGAAAATGACTCCAAATAACACCATACTTTGGTTATGAAACCTGACTGTACTACTAAACATGTACTTTATAAATGAACGGAATGAGTTTAAAATTACTTCTTTATTACATTGAACAATATTACCCATTCCTTAGCTACTATCACACTACAAATACACCAAAAGGTATAGCATTACAAGAACATTTACTATTACAATACTAATGACTTAACAAATTCTAATACTGTACTATACAATATATTTAGATTATGGATTAGAATGTGGATAAAATCTTAACCTAATACAATGTTTAAATAAATAAATGTATATGCTAGCCTTTTATGATGTACCAAGATACAAGGTGCCTTGTAAGTTCTTCATGTGTTTTCCTAGTAAGGTCTTCATGTGTTTGCCTAGTAAGGTCTTCATGTGTTTGCCTAGTAAGGTCGTCATATGTTTGCCTAGTAAGATCTTCATGTGTTTTCCTAATAAGGTCTTCATGGGTTTGCCTAGTAAGGTCTTCATGTGTTTGCCTAGTAAGGTCTTCATGTGTTTGCCTAGTAAGGTCTTCATGTGTTTGCCTAGTAAGGTCTTCATGTGTTTGCCTAGTAATGTCTTCATGTGTTTGCCTAGTAAGGTCTTCATGGGTTGGCCTAGTAAGGTCTTCATGGGTTTTCCTAGTAAGGTCTTAATGGGTGTGCCTATTAAGGTCTTCATGTGTTTTCCTAGTAAGGTCTTCATGTGTTTGCCTAGTAATGTCTTCATGTGTTTGCCTAGTAAGGTCTTCATGGGTTGGCCTAGTAAGGTCTTCATGGGTTTTCCTAGTAAGGTCTTAATGGGTGTGCCTAGTAAGGTCTTCATATGTTTGCCTAGTAAGGTCTTCATGCGTTTTCCTAGTAAGGTCTTCATGTGTTTGCCTAGTAAGGTCTTCATGGGTTTGCCTAGTAAGGTCTTCATGTGTTTGCCTAGTAAGGTCTTCATGTGTTTGCCTAGTAAGGTCTTCATGTGTTTTCCTAGTAAGTTCTTCATATGTTTGCCTAGTAAGGTCTTCATGGGTTTGCCTAGTAAGGTCTTCATGTGTTTGCCTAGTAAGGTCTTCATGTGTTTGCCTAGTAATGTCTTCATGTGTTTGCCTAGTAAGGTCTTCATGGGTTGGCCTAGTAAGGTCTTCATGGGTTTTCCTAGTAAGGTCTTCATGGGTGTGCCTAGTAAGGTCTTCATGTGTTTGCCTAGTAAGGTCTTCATGTGTTTGCCTAGTAAGGTCTTCATGTGTTTTCCTAGTAAGTTCTTCATATGTTTGCCTAGCAAGGTCTTCATGGGTTTGCCTAGTAAGGTCTTCATGTGTTTGCCTAGTAAGGTCTTCATGTGTTTGCCTAGTAAGGTCTTCATGTGTTTGCCTAGTAAGGTCTTCATGTGTTTGCCTAGTAAGGTCTTCATGGGTTTTCCTAGTAAGGTCTTCATGGGTTTGCCTAGTGAGGTATTCATAGGTTTTCCTAGTAAGGTCTTCATGTGTTTTCCTAGTAAGGTCTTCATGTGTTTGCCTAGTAAGGTCTTCATGTGTTTGCCTAGTAATGTCTTCATGTGTTTGCCTAGTAAGGTCTTCATGGGTTGGCCTAGTAAGGTCTTCATGGGTTTTCCTAGTAAGGTCTTCATGGGTGTGCCTAGTAAGGTCTTCATGTGTTTGCCTAGTAAGGTCTTCATGTGTTTGCCTAGTAAGGTCTTCGTGGGTTTGCCTAGTAAGGTCTTCATGTGTTTGCCTAGTAAGTTCGTCATTGGTTTGCTATTTGATCATTCATTCCGGCACTGTATTCTTTCTTCTTCTTTCTTCTTGTTGTCTCCTGGCTTCCATGATGTAGATGGGATTGCGGATGGGCATTGATCTTCTATGCCGAGGGTCAATTAGTTCTGGGAGGATACAATGTTTGTAAAATTTCTCTAGTTTACCAATCATTTCTTTTTCTCTGCCCCAATTTCATTATTAATTGTCCTTGAATTTGGAAAAAAAAATTGTGGTTTCTTTGCACTGTCATTCGCCCGTCTTTTTCAAGTTTCCAAAATGTTACTTTTTTTGTTGTTATTGCTTCTTCAGGTGTCATATTCTTGGCTGAAGCTGGACATTTGATTTCCAATAATCCATCATCGTTGATGAGACCATCAGGAGTCGCACCTAAGAATGGGTATTTATGGTGAATGAAAAGGCCACATCTTCTGACAGTGATTCCTAACTGTTTACTTATCTCTTGCCGGGCCGTGTCTTCGTGTTTCCTACCATACGCCATAGCGTCACAATCAAAAGACGTGTAAAGGAGTTGTTTCACTAAGGACTCGCAGCCTGTGGTTGGTTTCATTTTACAGACACGACCAAAATTTGAGGCTGTAAGCAAATTTCTTCTTGTTTCCAACCACTGACTGCTGTCACTCTGGTGCACTGTCTCATTCTGGATTGATTCAATTTCTTCTGGGGTCTTCTTAAGCTTTTCTAAAAACTCAGTAGACTCAATTTCCATCAGGTCGGGTTCAATATCAGCTTGCTGCGCCATTGGTCCATAATCAAAGTCTACGGTTTCACAAGGAAATAGAGTTTTGCGAGGTCTTTTTCTATCACGTTTCTGTTGCGTCTTTCGTTTCCTTTTATTTTCTGTTGTTTTTGAGTAGAAGCCAGGACTAGATTGATACAGGTTCTTATGTAGACTGCAGTGTACGGATTGTGTATTATACTGAACAACAGCTGCGGAGCATCGACCTTGGTAGGATCCTTTCATCGCAAAATTAATCCTTTTTCCTCCGATGAATTTAGCAATGACGGAGTTATAATGCTCTACAGTGTTGCTCGTAACATCAAAAATAAGACTCCTACAGTGTCGGCTCAAATCACTGAATATGCTATTGATAATATCATACAGTCCGTTCGTTGTTAAATCAGGGATGAGATTTTTTTCAGGTGGAGCAGTAGATGGCGTCAGTTCACAAAAGTATCCTCTTGATGCACAATGTTTGTGTTCACCAAAGACGTGACTAGGGATATTCAATATGTCCTGTCTCAGGTTGCTTATCCTCTCTGACAGTTCCGTATTTTCCTCATTTTTCCTGTAATCTGTTGCTTTAGTAACAGCTATTCTACAACGTAGAATTCTTTCGCCCACTTTTTTACGCAAACAGACAGTGTTCCGGCCACGAGTACTTGTGGATGCAACTTGCTTTAGTTTATTGGAAAAGTTGCGCAGAAGGTGGTTTTTACACTCTACTTTTTCAACCGTAGTCGACTTGTATGGCCTCTTTTCCAATATATTTTTATAAACGCTGCTATCCCCATCAGCAATAAGTCTGGAGTACCTTATTCCATACATTTCCTCGCTTCGAAGAAATCCCTCCACCACGATAGCTGCTTCCATACTAGACGAGCTCTGGCCTTGACTCCAGTTCTTGTAGCAAGGATGCTCTTTTGCACTTACGCCAGCACTCTCAGCACGGGCGCAAGATGTACAGTACTTGTTCTTCACACCAATGAAGAGCACTTTCTTCGTGCGATGTCCAACTATTGCTGTCTGTAATGAATATAAACATAATAAGAGGATATACACAATGAACACTTGGCAACATTATTTGCTTAGTAAAACTTGTCCCTTTTAAATTAGTTGGATTTATAATTACAGTATTTCAAATACATATATGACAACTACTGATCAGTTTTTCTGTGTAAAGTATGTGTTTGGTTTAAATTAAGAAACGTCTCCTTATTAATGACGTAAAATTAATCATTGCCACTGTACATGTATGGGTGGGCAGGTGGGTCATTACCACTGTACATGTATGGGTGGGCGTGTGGGTCATTACCACTGTACATGTATGGGTGGGCGTGTGGGTCATTACCACTGTACATGTATGGGTGGGCAGGTGGGTCATTACCACTGTACATGTATGGGTGGGCGGGTGGGTCATTACCACTGTACGTGTATGAGTGGGCGGGTGGGTCATTACCACTGTACATGTATGGGTGGGCGTGTGGGTCATTACCACTGTACATGTATGGGTGGGCAGGTGGGTCATTACCACTGTACATGTATGGGTTGGCGGATGGGTCATTACCACTGTACATGTATGAGTGGGCGGGTGGGTCATTACCACTGTACATGTATGGGTTGGCGGATGGGTCATTACCACTGTACGTGTATGAGTGGGCGGGTGGGTCATTACCACTGTACGTGTATGGGTGGGCGGGTAGGTCATTACCACTGTAGGTGTATGGGTAGGCGGGTGGGTCAGTACCAATGTACGTGTAAGGGCGGGCGAGTGTGTCAGTACCACTCTACGTGTATGGGTGGGCGGGTGGGTAAGTACCACTGTACGTGTATGGGTGGGCGGGTGGGTTATCTAGAATAGGTACAATGACATTGTATGTCTAGGGGTGGGTGGGTAAATCAATGACATTGTATGTCTAGGGGTGGACGGGTGGGACGTACCACTATGTGTGTAGGGGTGGGTGGGTGGGTCAATAACACTGTTTGCGTAGGGGTGGGTCAATAATATTGTATGTGAATGAGTGGGTGGGCGGGTGGAACAATACCACTGGATGTGTAGTGGTGGGTAGGTGCGTCAACAACACTGAATGTGTAGCGGTGGGCCAATACACAGTAATGGCTCAATGAGGAAGTGGAGCACTGTTCACTACTCACAAACATACCCTTGGTTTACCGGACTTGCTCGATTAACCGGAAGTTTTGATAAGTTTGATAAGTTTTGATACCTAATACCAAAGACATATCATAGTTTTTAAATGTAAATGTGTACTACTTATTTATACAAGGTGTTTGAAAAGTGTGGGGCTAAATTTCAGGAAATGATTAAGAAGGTAAAAATAAACAAACAATTCCAATGAAGATGTGCCTTACCTCACTTAGTTTGGCGTCTGTCTGTATGTATGTAAAAAATACTACATCTCCTAAACAGTATTGGCTATAGTTTTGAAACTTGACAAAAATATTGAAATTTACACCACCTAATATACCCCGAAATTATAAACTAATATTTTTACCCGTTTCGAAATGGCAGCCGTTTAAAGATGTTAATGCTAAATTTCATGGAAACCAAAGAAAAAAATTATCACGATACTTAATATTTAGCTTAAAAAGAGGTAAATCTTTTGTTACCTCAGTTGTTACAATCGGACATTAAATAACTGAGCGGTCGCCATTTTGAAACGGGTCAAAATATTAATTTACACCACAGTATTTTTAGAGTATGGTGTAAAGTTTCAAAACTACACTCCTTTATAAATAAAAAAAGAACTTGTTTGTTTATTTTTACCTATTTAATCATTTCCTGAAGTTTTACCTATTTAATCAAGTTCCTGTAATTTTTGTTGTTACAGTACTATAATTTTTTAAGATACAATTTTGTTGTTATTTTTAAATTTTTTTTCTGTGTTTTGTTTAAAGTCAGATTAGAATTGTACATTACATCTACGAATATAAGTGTTTTACACTTGTAAAAGGCATGGCACACAGATTCTCCATCTTCCCGATAGCCTAGAGAGGTTAAATTTGATATTCGGTTTGTTAATGATGAAATTGTTCAGAATATAATTTTCATCCGTCATACAAATAAATGTTGTAAACCCAAGGTCTCCGAGAGACCTAGTAGCTAGTAGTCAGTAAATACAAACAATTGTTCATATGGAATACAACTGCTTCGCCTGAATAAAGATAATTTTTTGCATTTAATTAATTTAATGAATTGAAAAATAAACTAAACTAAAAAATCAAATTCTACTGTACTATAATGTCATAGTACAATAAGATCTAAACATAAAACTCGACATCCATACCACAGTCACCCAAAAAGACAGACACTCCAATTACAATAGGGATAAACATTATTGCTCAGTAGCAAATAAAAACCTACAGTTTTTCTCTCACTACTCAAAAGTGTAAAATATAGGACTGTGATATTTAAGTTGTTAAATTTAATTTAGCTTATTACAAAAAAGGCATTTTTACTACGAAAAATATATCTACCATTCAATAGTAAGTATACTGTATGATTACGTGTTGTTTTGTAATGGAAGAACGGTTGCATGTCAACATGTGGCATGTATTTACAAGCAATTCGATATTGAACTTACCGCACCTGATAACGAAGAGTAGTTGTTTCTGTAGGACCTCTTACACCAACTGCCATCCGCGACTACGGTGATCAACGGGGTTCCGTCCTCGTCTACTTCTCCGTGTTCTAGAGCAAGGCGTGCCTCTTCTTCAGCAGCCTCACTCATCACTGCTTGCGCTGTAGCCATCCATCCTTTGGACACGACGCTCTCATACTTCTGGAATGTCTTGTCACTCATGGGAGGAATATCCATAGTCGAAAGCATCTCTTCCAGTTGTGCATGACCACCACCAGTGGTAACAGTACCACTCACTGCTGCTGTATTGACGTCCATTTTGTTGTTAGATTTGTCTGTCCATACAGTTTGCTTGAAGTGGCACATTTCACATTTAAAAATAAGGCCACTATTTAGCCCATTTCGCTTCTCCCCAATGGCTGTCATGTCTTTGAAAGAACAGCCACAGGGACTGTGATTATCCAACTCTTTTATCTGATCGATGAATTCTTGAATATTTACAATCCTCCTGCCAGAGAGAGAATTGCTGATTTCTCCTTTTTCTCTTTTCTCTTTCTGTCCCGCAAGCTTCTCGGCCTTTTGCTTTCTAAAAATGATACAAACCAGTGCATTAGTTTACCACAGATCAACACGGTTGAAATACATTTGTGATATTTTTCATATGAAGTTAAAGTAGTCCTGGCTATATTCTGCCAAAAACTATATTTTCATTATGTATTAGGCTATAACATAAATGTTAATAAAAATGTATCTCTATCAGTAACAACTTATTCAGTATGTCTTACTCTTTATACCAATACTTGTTTAATGTCCTTATCTCTATTAACAACTGTTTATAGTGCTATTATTTTCAGCGCCCCAATGGGACGTTTTGTCCGTGCAAATGTTTACAAAAACAATTATTGTAAAACTACAGATACAAATTCGAAAGTCTAAATGACTTATTTCGTTGCAACGAACATTTAATTTTGCATTCATGTATAGGTAGCTCACTTATTTACGTCTTACGGCTTGTCTGCTATAATTCATCAATCTAACGATTTCCGTATTTTGTAACGAGTTTTCCTGTTTTCCAGAGTACGGTGTTTGAGCACTCTGTACATGGTTTGACTTTTATTTTCTGTGATCACTATATCACTCAGTAACTAATTAAAAGATAAAAAAATCTAGAGCAATAATCTTCTTTGGATATATAATTAAAATCGCGAAATCTTGATTATTAATATGTTTTATAAGAAAAATGGTCAGTAACAGACTCATAACAAATCTTTATTGGTTGCAGGGACAGTAACTACAAATTCGTAGTCTAAACTGTTTCAGAACATAATCGAACCTCGCTCACGATGAGTTGGTCAAGGCTAGCAACATTAGTGACTGGAATCTTTGGTATGCCGCCGCACTACCCTCTTTGCTTTGTTTCGTACATCCGGCATGGGTTGTAAATCTGTGAAAGTCTGTCGCCATATGTTGTTGCGATGCCAGGGTTCACACAGTTTATGTTATACAACGGTACATATACACCTCCAGATAAAAATTCTCATACTCCTACACATGTAACATTATTAATAATTTTAACTTCCCTAGCACCACAGACATTTTAGCCTAATTATTAATTTCAAATGTTAATAATCTGGGAATAAGTTTGTCAAATACAATTGTAACATATACTAACACAAAGAATTGTTATATAGTTATCTGCCAGCCTCATTAATTACAGGTAGAAATTTAAGTAAATAACTTCTAGGACTGTTTTAATTTTACTTTAATATTTTTAAAAAATAACTAATATTGTAATATATCATAATGATCTTGCTACTTTCAACATTAAAAAACTATATGAGTCAAATGTATAATTATTACATTTTTATACTACTTAATAAAAAAACAATGCACATAAGGAAATATTTTTACTATAGAGAACTAAATCTTTACTTTTTTCCCAATATGACACGATAATATTTCCTTACACCCAACAAAGTTACTTACTAATTAGTAATTATGACCAATTTTAGTAAATAAATTTTTTTCTTCTTTTTTCATATATTTATGATACTGTTCTTAAAAAATTTCTTTGACATTAATTTTGTGTAAAAGATTAAATATTTATTAGTAAATAATTAGACTGAAGTATTATTGTTCTTAGTTTCTAAGTGTATTATTTTATAAAACAAGACGAAGCCCGTTAAGATGATGTACATTGTCTAATCGGTAATGAATGATTTAGAAAATTATTTAAATACAAACATGATGTATATAATACAAATTATAGCTTTATTTTTGAACTAACTTACCTCTGTTCTTCTTGGTGTCGCTTGAGACCAATCCCAAGTCTCCTCTTCTTCCTTTTCGTGGATAGTCTTAAATGTTTTTTATCTTGCATGGCTTTAAAAAACTATAAACTTAGCACAACCTATATATATATAAAACTATAATAACTAGAAAAAAACACAACAAAAAACTATAAACTAATCACGATAGACAAACTAATAAAATAGAGTACTAGATTTAAACACAATTAATTATTATGTTCACGTAAAAATGTATTCACATAAGATAGAAATTAAGCAATATGTTTTGAAATACATCAATGACAATCTGACTCCTTGCGTGGAATAGACAGGACTGCAGAGTGCAGACTACAAACGAAGGTGCAGCGCTCTGTGAGGACATCTCTGAACTTCTACCGCCCGATGAGTAACGTCTACATGCAAACATTTTTTAGAACTGCCTAAAATAACGACTAACAAATTATTATTTTTTAAAAATCTAAGTCTCCCCATACTAAAAATAATAAGGATTCTTAGGATGCAAAAATTATATTTTTATCACAGTAAATAACGTTTTAACTAGTCATTTCAAATTAGTCAAATATACGTAGGTTTAAATGGGAAAAACGTCCTCTTAAAACTCAATTTGTAACAAATATAAATTATTATTTTTAAAATTATTTACCTCTAATAATAGTTAATGACCCGTAGATTCGGGCTACTTCTTTATTTTTCTCAAATAACCGTCGGTTAGGCGGTAATTAAGAAACTAAATATTTCTCCCATGTTAAACGGGCTGGAGTCAGAGCGCGGCGGCCGGCTTCTATCCGGCCCCCTCTTAAGGCATACACTCCTGATGCAATTTTTGAAAGGACTTTTTGAATATGAGAATTCCAATTAAAATGCTTATCAATTGTTAAACCAAGAAAGTTTGTTTCAGATACCTGATTGATTAATTTGTCCTTCACATTTAATTTTATTTCCACTGATAACCTTGATTGATATGTTTGAAATGTTAATAAGTTAGTCTTTTCTAGATTTAACTATCATTTTCATTTAAAACACTACACAACTATCATTAGACCTGAGTGAAAGTGTAAATACAAGTGATAACAATTTAACAACACACAGATTTACCATTAAGAACAGCACAGAAGCTTCCACCGGCAGCGATGTCGACAATTTTCCCAAGGTTCTTGGTACCTGATACATGTACGGGAGAACACACTTGCTGAATGTCTTCCACTTTGCAAATTTGTCCATACTCATTATTTCCCCATCCAAACACTTCTCCTTTATCTACAAAAGTAAAGAGATAACAATTTAACTATTAAATTTATAAATAATACAAAAAGATAGAGCTGGAGAGTATTCAGCTCAACCCTGGTTCAGTAAATATGTACAAGAGTTTGAAAAAACAGAACTTAATTATAACTGACGCTAATCAGAGACTGTATCATATTGACCTGTCTTAGTTGCATTATTATCACTAATATTTTAGATAGCTGTAATTTTTAATAGTGAATGTAACGATTTGAAATAGTATTTTTTATTCTGTTGTCGTGTTTTATTATGTATTCATTATATAGAATAAGCCACAAGATCATTTGGAACATATAAATAAATCTTTAATTCTACTGTATTTTATAATTACTAGATTTTTCTATGCAAACTCTACTAATTATTTGAATCACAGTTTAATATGTAACAAACGGATATTTTTGTATATTTTTTGTATTTCCATTTGTTTATAAAAAAGACTAGCAATTAAAGTGGTGCTCAGACTGAGCCAATGTGATGGCTCAGTGGCTAAGGCTAAAACTGTGGAGGACAAGGTCCAAGGTTGAATCCCTGCTGAGCCCTTCACTTGTTGAATAAAGTTCACGCACAAGCCTGTGGGCCCATGTGAACTGGCAAGTGAAGTTTTAAATTTAAAATAAGTAAAAAAGTTAAAAAAGGGGCACTAGGCTAGGAATTAGTGCAATATAAGAGATAGGGCATCAGCAAACTTACCTTAGAAGACTAAGTCTAATTGTAGAAGTATAAGAAAACAAATATAGATACAACACATAACATGAATTGGAAGTGCTACTAGCACTTTCCTCACAAGTGAGTAGAGACAAAAAGCACTCTATTCAATTGAAGAAAATGCCAGTAGCATTCCAAATTTGTGTTATCTGTCCGCATTTGTTTTCTTATTTTTTTTATTGATGGACTTGTCTTCTCAAGTAAGTTTGCTGATGCCCTATATCTCCAAAAATAGATCATACAGTAATGAATAAATATATAATATTGGATGAATATTTTAACTAGCCGACAGCCTTTGCTTTGCTAACGGGTGGTTCTCTACACTTGCTTAACCTTCCCTTCGTGGATCTCTCTAAACCATCACATCAATATAAAAACCACTCTCCTAGATAACAAAGTTTTATAGACTAGAGAACCCTATTATATACTATAGGGGAATGCAAAATACAGTAGAGCGTCGAAAATCCAGATTAATTGGAACTGGACCCCATCTGAATTTTTGAAATATCCAGATTTTCGAAATATCTGGATTATCAAAATTAACTCGTACAATGGCCGGAAGATGTCTTTAACATAAAAATGACTCTAAAATCAGCTGTTTTTCACATTAACGGTTGACAGTAAATAGGGCACATGAATGAAACCAATGGTGATTTTTTTAATATCAAACTATTTTACTTACAATATTGTTAACTTTAATGATTAAATATCACGAATGTACAAAATTATTTTAACACTAACGTGTACCGTATTGACATACATTTCACTTAAAGACTTAGGTTTTAAATTTGTAACTCACTAAGTATACTATAATTCACAGCTCTAAAAATGTTATTGTAAATTACACTGTTAGAGGTTTTAAAAATCCTTTACGGCTTTGCACAATGGTTAAAAATAAGTGCTTCTTTTCGAAAGAAGCCATATTGGTCACAATTGACATTGACATTGACTAATGTAGTTCGTCTGCCTAAAACAACGTACTTCGTACGTTCTATGCAGTTTGTTCATTGGTCCAGTATATAGCTGTGTGAGCGCAATCCCCTTTCTAGTGTCTTAAGTAACTAAACTAGCACTTCTGTTCCTTTTACACAGTTTTAGGTTAGGTTACAACTGACTGGAGATTCGATCATTATTTATTATTTCTACCTTCCCAGTTCAGTTGTTCACTTTGAATTGAACTAGTTTAAATCATAATGAACTAACTAGTTCACTAATCTGACTTGGTCGTTCGTGAACTAAACATCACTAAGATACAGTAGGCACATAACTCCTGTCATAACGCACGGCAGGCTGTTGTCGTGTTTATACTTTAATTTATAGTATACAATATTTATTTTTAAATATGAATATTTCACCAGAATTGAATCTGGATTATTGACAGTCCAGATTTTTGACGTCCGAATTGCTGACGCTTTACTGTTACGCAATCATGACATAGTTAGATATGATCTTAAAAATTTCACAATGTAGACCAAATTAGCCAAGCTGTTGTGTCATTTTTTTGTATGTCGGATTTTTTAAAATAAATTAATTAGTGCCAATGTTACTCTTATGGAAAAGAATAAACATCGAAGCTGTATCTATCACATAGAAATAAAATTTCGAGAAATCCTTTCTTAGTTGACCTCTATGACAGTCTGGAGAAAGGGCTTATTACTTAAATTTTACAACTTGATTTTGTCCTTGATTATTGTGATTTCTGAATTCCACCCTAAGCAACAGGATAATTAAAGTGTGCCTTGGTCGCAGAGAAAGTTTTTTTAAGACACCTGAACGATGGACTGCCACAAGGATCTGTTCTTGCTCCTCTTTTATTCATTGTATACACCACCACACATATATGAATTTCCAGTCACATAGTACAGGAAATTCATATATGAGGATGAAATTACTCTCGCAACTAACAAGAAGACATATCAAAAATAGAAAGAACACATACTTGATCTAGATACCCTCAATAATTATTTTAGAACCTGGAACCCTTCTCAGAGTGTTTTAAAACATTCTGTCTACTCTGAATCTCCCCATTTTGCAAGATACAGAGCTTTAACTTGGGATATGTTTGATGATCGAAACAAGTTTCTGATATCTGACCCTATGAGCATCATTGGCGAATGAATCTTGCATGTAAGGAATGGACTATGTTGAGTTGCTTTCGCAGGGGGGTGGGAAGATGCAACTACTGGAAATTGAAGTAGGGAATGGCAAAGTACCAGTCATGTGATTTTGGAGTCAAAGTTCAAACTATTGATCACATATTTAATTGCGTTCTTTACAGGAGGGGGATTGGCTGGTCTTCATTCAATCGGCGAAGCAGGTGTTGAACGGTTAAGGACCTGGATTTAGCTCTGTGCCGGGAGATCAATATTTAAACACTAAGACAGGTACTTTATACTGTACATTTTATCCTATTTAGATGTAAGATGTGTAATTTTTAAAATCTTTAGTTAGTTTGGTAGCTGGCCTATGAATGTCATACGATATATAGAAATAAAACAATAATGACATATTTTTAATGAAAATGTTGTTGCAATAAGCTCAGTGCATAAAAGCAATGTCCTTAACACAGGGTCGATAATCTAGAGAACATCAATTCACATTATACAAATAACTAATCATCTCTAAATACAATGCTTTTTATCTATAAAACATATTTCTTTAACCTATTTAGTTATTATTTGGGCATTTCATTAACTTTGTTTTACACACCATAATAATTTAGTTAATTATTCACAATAAATCAATACAAACTGTTTAGGAATATTATAAAATGTTTGCAAACGCTTCTCTCATATTGTGAAGGTTTCATAATACTACACAGTACACCGTCGTGAATAAAAGGGTAGACTATTTTTGAGTTCCTAATATAGCTACTGATGATAGCTAAAATGATTTCAGTTTGAGGTTTCACACACCTAAAAGCAAGGCATACAACATAGCCTTATTTGATTTTACCTACAAAATATCCACTACCGATATTTTATGGATGCAGATATTATATACAGATGAAAATGTATATTTTATAATGTTATACTTTTTTTCAATTAAAATAGTATAATTTTTGCAGTTGATAAACATTAGGGTTTCAGTTGAAATAAAGAATAACTAATTGAAGGTTTCCCATGGATTTGTAAATTAAATTTTATTGATTGATTTATATATCTACCCAAAATAATGATCTGCACCATACCGTTCAGAGCTAGAACACAGTCCCCGGTGCCTACAACTTTGACGATTCTCTCCCCTTTGATATCTCCTTCCACCTGAGAAGGTCTAGACTGAGACTGAAAGTTCCCCAAGCCCAGTTGTCCATCTGCTCCCCAGCCACAACTGAATACTTTACCCTCAGCAGTCAGAAATAAACTGTAATAAAAAATCAGTTAGTATGTTTAAACAATAAACAGCCAATTTTTAGTTACGAGTAAACCAACGCTTTTGTAAGGAACACTGGCATCTTAACTGACGTTTAGAAATGAAAGTAGAATTTAAATATTTGTGAAAATTTACTTACAATTGATTATTGTAAGTAAAACTGGTGTTTCTAAATAAGTATTTATTTTTTAAGCATAAACAAAATATATATTACAAAAGTAAAAAAAAGGCCATATGTAGCACACATGACTTGTTTCTCATTTCTTATTTACTAAATTGTTGTTAGTTTTTAATCGTTTCTGATTAATCTAACACGAGAGAACAAAAAACTTTTTCAAATAAAACATGGATTGAATAGTATTGCTTGCTTCTTTGATTATAGGAACGAGGATTTTCCTATGGCCATAAATGTGATGGGTGGGTTAAAATCAGTCGTATTCCACACTGCTTGTGTAGAGTGCAAAAGTTTAGTTTCTTAATTAAAACATTACTGATGTTCAGTGCTGTTGGCCCACATTCCATCGCAGACGTGTACAGTGCTACTGGCCCACCCATCCTACCAGACAAGTTCAGTGCTCCTTATCCACCCACCTTGCCAGACATGACCAGTGCTACTGATATGTTGGCTAAGTGTATTGCATGGAGATAGAAAAACAAATCTGGAGAAATCTCTCCATGCATAGATCTCTATAAACAACTACATTACTCCCTCAAAACTGCTGAAAACTGTTACAACGTGAATCACTTTAAGTAAATCGTGTTCAAATCGTCAATTTTGGCAGTTATTTTTTAAAGAATACACTTAGTAAAATACACTAAGTGTATTTTTTATAAATATAAGCTATATTTCTGAAGTAAACATAGCTGTCAAATCCATATATAATTCATTCATTTTAAACTACATTAACAGTGTTGAAATTTGGAATAAAATTATAGTTTATATCTCACTTTAAAAATACACTGAATTAAAAAAAATCACATTTAAAAGAGTGTATTAAAAATGTGGATTGGTAAGCTTGGAATTTTTATAGTTTTTTTGGTCGGATTTTTTATTTATTTATTTTTTGTTGTCAGCAGGAAAGTTGTAAGTAATGAGTCCAAATTATTTAATCAATTCGGCTAAAAAATTTTATCAGTTGTTCTAGGCTATACAAATTGTAAGAGTAAACACTTTAAAAGTTTTTGTGTGCATTACGGACAACTCTCGTTAATCCATAGCCAAAATAGTAGAGGCTTACATGTATCTTATTTGTTTTAAAACACAGTCCTTCATCGTGTCTAAGTTAGTTTTAAAGCAATAATAATGTTTTATATTTGTTCTATTTACAGAACCAGGGTGGATCAGTTTTGTTAAATGACATTATTGCTGAAATAAGCAATTTCAAAAGTAACAAATGTTTTAAGTGGGAGTCAGCCATTTATAGTCAATGATATTCTAAAATATTTTATATTTTGTGGCATAGTAATAATCTTGGATTTATCTACTTTCATATTTAGTTGACATGGTTGGTTTCTTCCCTGCCTTAGATACAAGGTGTAACATTAAGGACTCAAGTGTGCATACAATGAAACAAGTAGTTTCTCATGCTATTTCTAGTTTTGCTTCATAACAAACAATTGATCAATTTTTTTCAGTCCCATCACTTCATTTTGAATGTTTCTTGACAATTCATCTGACAGCTATGATAGCTCACAACCCATTCTTTCATTGTACATTTTTCCCATAACTTGAAATAACGAATGTTAATGCATATTTTAACTGTTTTAGACTTTGTGCAACTTATGTTACATTTAATTTTCATTGTTAATTTGTCCAGCAAAGAGCTAATATGATTATCTTGTGCTGGACTCTAAATTGAACCAAGGTTATCAAATGTCTCATCTAACATGCCAACTCACTCACTCGCTTGAACACTCCACAACTAATTCAACAAGTCAATTTATAGGGGGTTTGGATAAAAGACTTTTGGGATAAAAAAAGGAAAAAGATATTCATGAAGTTCCCAAATTTAAGAAATAAACTTGGCTGGGTTGGATATTGATATTATTAAAAGTTAAAACATGATAGATATAGTTTACTAGAGTTACGACATTGTAAACAAAAAATCCAAAAATGAAATTTAAACTTTATGGAAAATTATTTTTGAATTTTCTTTCATAACATATACAATATGCTAATATTTTTTTAGACAAAATCATTAATTTTATTATGTATGTTGGTAGTATGACTTTATCATATATATCTACCAATCATACCTTAGAGGATTTAGGTATTAATGGTTAAGAGCTCAAATGGTTTGAATCCTATATCTCTTTTAGGCAACAGTATGTTGACATTGAGCACAATGAATCCTTAAGCAAGTATACCTATATCAGGAAATTAATAAATATGTAAAAATAGATGGTTTTTATTCCCAAAAGTAAAACTTGAAAACATAAACATAAACATTAGATAAATACAATCATCTGATTATAAGAACACATGCTAATAAATATTAAGTATTCAGAGATATAACAGTCCTCCCTCCATAATTCACTCTGTAGATTTTCAGATACATTAGTCATAACCGTATCGTTTTACCAGTTTCCTTTGTCTCGTTGATCTTCTCAATTCTGTTGATTCAGGCAAAACTGGTGCGGGTATAATGTCAACATTTCCTTTACATAATGCATCATCAGTTTCTCCGTTTCCTTCAGATCGTGGTTGAATGACCTTTTCAGTTTCTTCATTTGCAACTCTCAAATGTCCTTGTGGCTTGAGAATATTTTCATTATTATGTACATTGACTTCTTGGTGATTAGAAGTTGGCCATCCTAGCAGTTTTGGCTCTCCTCTTGAGTACTGGATACCGTCGTCTTGTTGGGTTGTAAGTATTTGATCTACGTGACGTCTTTCTTTCTTCCCCTTGTATTCTATCCAGTAGTGTAAGTGCCCGTCTTTTTCAATGATCCGTCCGTATTTCCACCTTTGAGATTTGTTGTCAAAGTTTCTAAATTGGACCCAATCTCCAACTTTAAACTTCCTTTTAGGATCTTTAGATTCGATGTTCTCGTTAGGTCTTGTGTCTAGTAGAATGTCAAGTTTTGTTCTGATTCTCCTTCCAAGAAGTAACTCAGATGAACTCAGACCGGTTCCAGTGTGTGGGGTTCTTCGATACTGTATTAGTAGTCTGCAAAGTTTTAGGTTGATATCCCCGGGTTCTGATGACATAGCTTTGAGACCTTTCTTGATGACCTGGACATAACGTTCCACCTGACCGTTGGATGATGGGTGGTACGGTGCCGTTCTCTTGTGACTGATACTATTCAGTTTGAGAAAAGTCTGAAATTCATGTGATGTGAACACTGTCCCGTTGTCAGAGACAACTGTGCATGGCAATCCAAACCTTGAAAAGATGTTTCGTAATTCCTTTATGGTTCTCTGTGATGTTGCTGAGTTGACTGGTTCCACTTCCAACCATTTTGAATAGGAGTCAACTACAATGAGGAAATATAGATTTTTAAAAGGACCTGCGAAATCAACGTGGATACGTTGCCATGGCATTGTAGGGGGCTCCCAAGGGTGAACCGTCTTCGATGGATTGTTCTGCTTCTCACAACAAGGAAGGCAACTTCGTACACGTTGTTCGATATCACGGTCAATAGTAAACCACCAGCAGTAACTACGTGCTAGAGCCTTCATTTTAGTCATACCTATGTGAGCCGTATGCAGTTCGTCAAGGATAGTTGTTTGATATTTCTTTGGTATAGCAACTCTCTCCCCCCTAAAAAGGCAGCCATCTTGAATTGAGTAGATTGCTGCTTCTCCATTTTTAAGCTGTTTGCCTTTCATAATAGAATCAATAATTTCTGATAATTCTGGATCCTCTTTAGTAGCTATCGCTAGATTTCTTCTTGTAACCGGCATGACTTCCAGCTGTTTGATTTGAAACATGGAGGACTGGTCCATATCATTATCTTCTGGCCGATCCAGTGGAAAACGTGAAAGGTAATCAGCGTTTGCATGTTGTTTTGAATCCTGACAGATAAATAGCGTACCTAAGCATCCGAGAAGCTGATATTGTGGGAAGAGCCTTAGATGGGTTGAAGATTGATGTCAACGGTTGGTAGTCCGTAACTAAGGTAAAGGTTCGACCGAAACAGTACATGAAAAATTTATGTAGTCCCCAAAACAAACCAGTTGCTTCCTTTTCAATCTGGCTGTAATTTGCTTCACTTTTGGAAAGTGACCTGGATGCAAAACTAATTGGTCTTTCAGATCCATCGGGCATTTTGTGTGAGAGCACGGCTCCCAGACCCAGAGGTAATGCATCTGTGCTCAGTATTAAAGGCAACTCCGGATCGAAAGGAACCAACACCTGTTCACTGGTAATGTGTCGTTTAATTTTGTCGAAGGTGTTTTCACAATGACTTTTCCATTTAAATTCGGCGTTCTTTTGTAGGAGTTGATAGAAAGGTTGAAGAATGCTCGCTAAGTTTGGTATAAACCTATTGTAGTAGTTGGCGAGTCCTATGAATGTCCTTAGTTCTGATACGTTTTTAGGTCGTTTTTCTTCACTGATCGCTTTGGTTTTATTGCAGTCCTTGTGTAGACCATTTTCGTCGATTATGTGCCCCAAGTATTTAATAGATTTCTCGAAGAACTTGCATTTTTCCTTATTAAGCCGGATCCCACAGTCTCTAAGGCGATGAAACACAGCTCTCAGTCGATTTAGCGTTTTTCCTTATTAAGCCGGATCCCACAGTCTCTAAGGCGATGAAACACAGCTCTCAGTCGATTTAGCGTTTCTGAAAAAGAGCTACCTTGAACTTTGACATCGTCATAAAAACAAGATACTCCCTCAAGTCCCTGCAGTGCTTGATCCATTTGTTTCTGCCAGATAGCAGGTGCTGTCTTGACCCCAAACATTAACCTGTTGACTTTGAAAATTCCCAAATGTGTGTTGATTGCCTGTATTTTGGAACTTTCTTCATTCATAACGACATGTAGGTAAGCTTGACGGACATCTAACGTACAGAAGAATTTCCCTCCAGACATCCGCGCAAAAATATCTTCGATTCTCGGTACTGGATAGTGTTCATCTTGCAGTAGGGGATTGAGGGTTGCCTTGTAGTCAGCGCAAAGTCTCATCGACCCATTAGGTTTTACTATAGGTACAATAGGTGTCGCCCACGTTGCATGTGATACTTTTTCTATGATTTTCTCAGCCTCCAATCTTTTTAACTCCTCTTCCACTTTTCCCATGAGAGCATATGGTACAGGTCTGGCACGTTTGAAAACAGGTTTAGCATTATCTTTGAGTTGATGAGCGCATTCAAAATTAGAAATTGTGCCTACTCTTTTGTCGAAGATGTCAGAGAATTCTTGAAGAAGTCCGTCTAATGACTGAGCCTGTGTTGGCTGAGAAGCTCGTAAAGATCTAATATCAGCCCATGAAATGTTGAGCTTCCTTATCCACTCTCTGCCCATTATAGAATCCACTTTCTGGGCAAGAACGTAAAGATCTCCTTTTACCGTTTTGTTGTCATGCTTTATTTTTACTTGGCACACACCTAGTGGTTTGATTACCTCATTAGTATATGTATGTAGTTTGAGGTGAGTCGGGTTAAGAATCTTTTCAGGAAATAATCTTGTAAAAGTGTCCAGAGAAATTGTTGTGACTGCTGCTCCAGTATCCAATTCTAAATCTATATGTTCGCCATCTACAGTCACTTGTACCATCATTTTGTCGTTACGACTACCCTTATACTGCCGCATGCAGAAAATGTCTTCTTGATCTGATCCGGATCTTTCAGAGTTTGTTGAAGATAAGGCCTGACCAAACTGTTTTTGGCCCTTTCGATTAATTTGTTTTGAAGTTGTAAGACATACCCTTGCTATATGTCCTACCTTTTGACAGTTGTGACAAGTTCTGTTTTTCGCATCACATTCATTAGACCTATGTGATGAGCTACCGCATCTAAAACAGCAACCTTTCAACTTGTTAAGTTTATCTTTAAATGTCGGGTTGGTAACTTTCCTATTTAAACTGATCTTATTTACTCCTGGAGTCGATGACCTTTGGTTTTGCATTTGTCGACTTTCCAACTTTGCTGCTTCAGTTGCTATGGCAAGTTTAACTGTTTCATCGAAAGTCATGATTGTTCCTTGCTGTAAAATTCTTTCGCGAATGTCATTATCATTAATCTCTCTTACAAGCTGTGACCGTAGGTGAACATCCATAGTTGACTTGTTACAATCAGAGCACACGAAGTTACATGCATTAGCTATTTGTCTCAGATTAGATATGTACTGGCCAATAGACTCACCATCTTCCTGGAGTCGAAGTACAAAGCGATGTTGTTCTGCCATTTCGCTAGCTTTAGGGCAGAGGTGTTGCTTTAGTAACTTGACGAGTTCTTCATAATTCTTTTCACAGGGTTTCTGAGGAGCTGTTAGTGCAGACAAGGTCTGGAAAATTCTAGGGCTTAAACAATTAAGAAGTATGTGGATTTTATGTGCATTTGATTCATTGTCATCTTCTGTAATATTTTGTAGCTTGAAGAAATTCTCTAACCGTGATACATAATTGTCGAATGCTTCTTCATTTTCATCGTATGGTTGAAGTTGAAAGCCCCGTCCATTGTATCGGCTCGTAGACTGTGTCGGTTGTTGAGGTAATTGAACTTGGCGTAGTGCCTCCACTAATGTGTTGATTAATTCTTCAGCCATGATGTGAAAGTGAATAAATGAACAAATCTAAAAATCCAACAAGAAATCCCAAATCCTCGTCGCCATTTTCGTATTCAAATAAATGATTAATAAATATGTAAAAATAGATGGTTTTTATTCCCAAAAGTAAAACTTGAAAACATAAACATAAACATTAGATAAATACAATCATCTGATTATAAGAACACATGCTAATAAATATTAAGTATTCAGAGATATAACACAAGTATACCTATATCAGGAAATGTAATTCCCAATTACAAGCTGTTCGACACAGAGTTCCACAGGGATCGGTCCTGGAACCCCTCTTATTTATCTGTTATATAGAGGGATTACCGACTTTGTTTCGGAGAATGACAGGGCATGTTTGTATGCTGATGACACTAATATAACTATTGCAGGTAATTCATTGGAGAGTATTGAGATTTCATCATATTTTTGAGTTCCTAATATAGCTACTAAATGATTTCAGTTTGAGGTTTCACACACGTAAAAACAAGGCATACAACATAGCCTTATTTGTTTTTACCTACAAAATATCCACTACCGATATTTTATAAATGCAGATGTTATATACAGATGAACAGAAAGAATATGTATAGATGTTATACTTTTTTCAATTAAAACATTTGAATCTTTGCAATGTAAAGCAATTTTTTTACAGCAAGAATCTTCTTTTAAATCCAAATAAATCAAATTTTATATAATTTTGAACACTAAACAAAGTAGAAAAAAGTTAAATCCAAATATATTCTTAGACAATGACAAATTATTACAAGTGGAATCTACAAAACTTCTTGGTCTTATAATTGACAAACACCTAGATTGGAGTAATCATATCAATCATGTTATCCATAAAATTTCCGGTTTGTATGCCACGAGACAATTATGTCAGATTTGTAGTTTGGAAACATTGTTCTACTCATTGGTGCATTCCCATTTAGCGTATGGCATTGGTATACAACGAGCGACCACAAATAAAAATTTAAACCGAGTCTTACTACAACAAAGAAGGGCAATCAGGATAATGTACAATTTAAGAAAGAAACATTCAGTAAAAAATTAATTTGATGATCTGGGAATACTGACAATTTATGCTTTGTATATTTTTGCAACAGTAACTTATGTCAAACAGTTTGCAGACTCCATATTTAATGAAAATAAGCATACATATAACACTCGCAATCATTATCAAAGTATTGACGAGCACAATTTAGAGTTTTATAAAAAGAAAACTCAGTTTATTGGGAAAACTTTTCTTCATCGTTTCCTACAAAATTTCTTAACAGAAAAAAATATCAAAATTAAAAAAAAAACAACTGAAAACTTACTTGATAAAACTTGCACCTTATTCCTTTGAAGAATTTTGGGATAGCCAAGGTAATAAATAATTATAATACTATTTTATATGTATTGTTATAGGATTAGTGATACTATTCTATGTACAACTGTATATTATATGAATAAAGGAATTTTTAAATTGAAATTAACAAACAAGTTTCAATTATTATTTTTTATTTTCCTTTAATCATAAATCAATTAGCTATATTAACCTTATTATTCATATACTTCTCATTTAACATTATTCAATAAATTGTACCTGTGATCTTGACCACAATGAATCGCAGATATCTGGTGGCCATCCACTGAGGTGATATGATGAACAACTCTACTGCCTGTGTACTGTTCATCCTCCAACACTCGCCGTCCACACTGACCGTATGCGTTGTTACCGAGACTGTACACTCCTTGGATGTCTGTGAGGACTAGAGAGTGGGCTCGGCCGGCTGCCACACCTACTACTTTGGTCTCTGGTCGCAATGGCAACTCAATTGGAGCAGGGCTTAGCACCAGTCCAAGGGGATGGTCCTTCCTGGGATCATGATAACCTGAAAACAATTTTCAAATTTAGGCATGTTTAAATATTCATTATTCATCAATAAGATGCCAATTGTAGAGATATAAGTAAATATGAGGAGAAGATGATTGTGATGATGTAGATGAACAAGTGTAGTCATTGTTACCATGGGCGATTGTTTCTTAGAAAGGGACATTTATTAATAGCCATAGCAACTAAGGACATACAGCTTTAAGTGGAATCTGGACCAAGTAGTATTGGTCTGATTGTCATCTAACTGACAAGCCTGATACTCGGTTCTCTTTCCAATACAACTTCACTTACTACCACCCAACATGGACACTCCGATTCTAGTAGTGGCAATGTTGATGGCAACCACTGTGCAGACGCTATGTCTGTATTAAGAGGACCAATCATAGAACCTATCGCCTACAATCTAGTTGATATAGACAAAATAATTGATTTATGTTGTTTCTGTTCCTGAACGCATGGCAACTTTTGTCTCGGAACATTATTCTGTGGCTTTACTCTAGACCTGCTGCAAGTTTAAGGCATGATTTAAATGTGTGAACATCAATTTTATGTAAATTAACATTGAATTTATGGTCAAACATGAAATCAAACACGTGCCTTGAATAGCAGGTCTAGAACAATGTGGCTTGCAAATGTTCCCTTTTTATTTCCGTTTCCACAGTTTGGATGGGAGTCATATGTATACTGTTCATTTAAAAAGAATGCTCTCCTAATATAGACCCTGTGAGATCAACCTAGTTTTAATGTTACAATTTCTCTTTTCAATTTCAGAATATGGTACAATAGACCCTGTCTTATTACAACTTATGTTTTGTGCAGGTTCCAGTTAGTGAATAGGGCTGTGCCATTGATTCACAATGGCTTTAAACTACCTAAGTGTAAAAATTACGCAAATTTTTTAGATGAAAATCTAGAGTACGGATTGAATTACATCAGCAGTTTTATAACAAATCTTCAATGATTGCATATTAAATGCATTAATATTCAGTTGAAAGTGGATATACCTTTTCCTTTTTTATGAACCCTCTACTGGTAGTGTTGGGTCTGACGTGTTTATTTACTTGTAAATATTAACAGTAAATGTAGAATTCTGGTTCGATCTCACAATCTCACAGTTGCCTCATGTAAAGTATCATAATTAAAGTAATATTTTTTTAACAACAAATATGAATAATATTTATTTAACTGCATAGTAAATACAGTAGAAGTCCGATAATCCGGCACGTTCGGGACCGGCTCGGTGCCGGACTACCGAAAATTCCGGTCTATCGGGCGGTGCCCCTTTCTTTTAGTGTAGGCTTTGCCGTAAAACAAATGTATGTAAATTATTTACATACATGCATACATAAATCGCAATTATAAGAACAATTAGGTTAATAATTAAACTACAAATACAGTATAAAACAAAGTTTATTTTACATATGCAACAAATACAACAGATTATTTTACATTTCAAATTTATACTGTAATTATGTACACGTTCTGTAAAACATATTTCACTGAGATTTAAAAAAGTCACGAATGTCTTTTTGTTTTCTTAACTTTTGGCGTTTAGAATAAAATTCATTTCTAATGATATGTAAACTAATAATTTCTGAAGCACTGTAGCTAGTACTAGCCTCAGCAAAAGAGATAAACTTATTCAGTGATTCTGCAGCTTCTGCCCAGCTGATTTTTTCCTTTTCTTCTTTTTCGGCATCTGAGTCACTGTCTTCAAGATTTTGAGTAGGCTGAGGGTTTACTACACTGTTGATAATGTCCTCATTGGTTAGTTCTTGTTCAACAGGCTCATTCTCGTCAATTAGAAGCCACTCTTCTACCTCATCTTCAGGCAGTTTTTTCAAGGGATTGTCAGCACTTCTAACGACATCCAAAACTTTGGTCAGAGCTTCTTGATGGTTTTCTTCCTCATCAGTCTGTAGAGCTAGGTCAGATGCAGGGTTTGCAGCTGGCCAAAGTTTTCTCCAGCATTTTTGTAGTGTTGTATTTTTTACCTGGTTCCAAGACAGTGCAATAGCATAGACGGCATCTTTTACGGTAAACCTTTTTTGAAAATCAGTCACGTCACAGTCGGCATTTAACAGGCCTTGAATAAATGACCTTCTATAAAAGCATTTAAAATTTTGAATAACCCCTTGGTCCATGGGTTGAATCAAAGATGTTACGTTAGGTGGGAGCAGAGTAGCAACAATATTTCCAGAAACTAACTCATCTACTGGCGGGTGGGCTTTGCAATTGTGCAAAAGAAGGATGGCTTTAGTATCCTCTGGTAGACCAAGGCTTTTGAAGGATTCCTTGACCTGAGGCTCAAAGTGGTGAAGAAACCAGTCTTTAAAGAGGGCGGCAGTCATCCATGCATTGATTGAGCATCGTATTGGACAGGCAAGTGTGTAACATTCTTAAAAGCCCTGGGATTTTTAGATTTACCTATCACAAAAGGGGTCACTCTGTGGTTTCCAGACGCATTAGCACAAAGCAAAACGGTTAATCTGTCTTTGTTTTTTTTTAAACCCTTGGCTGCTTTCTCTCCTCCCCCAGCTAGTGTAGATGTTGGTAAACATCGCCACAATAGCCCTGTTTCATCAGCATTATAAATCTGTTCAGGTGTTAAATCAGCCACGATTTTCTCAAACTCGTCTTTGTATTTTTCTGCAGAGTTTTGGTTTGCTGAAAGTGTTTCTCCAGTTACATCAAGTCTTCGAATTCCATGCCGAAACTTAAAGTTTCTGAGCCAACCATCAGAATAATTACATTCACTTTCACCAACTCCCAAATCTTGGCTGAATTTCTTTGCCTTCTCAATAATCATTGGCCCTGATACCGGCTTTCCTTCAGAACGTACTGCACTAAACCATTTGAACAATACACTATCTAGCTGTTCCAGTTTTGGTTTTTTTAATGTTTGTCTAGAAGCCAATTTTTCAGTTGTTACCGATTGAGAAGCAAACTTCATTAGTTCATGTTTTTGTTTTTTAATGTCATAAATAGTTGATGAGCCAATATTAAACTCATTCATTAAAACATTTCTATTCTCACCTTTTTCTAGCCGTTTGATGATGTCTAGTTTCTGATTGAGAGTCAGTGTTACGTGTTTTCGTTTCTCTCCTTTTGAACTCGAAGGCTTAGGTTTTGAAAACATGGTCACTGTACAGTTAGTTAGAACGAAACTCAGTTTGTTTGTAAACACTTTCAAAAGTTACGTACGTCTCTACAGATGTACTGTATTACAGTAGAGAGTACTGAGACACAGTTTACTGCGATGTGAAAGGACACAAAACAACAACAACGCACACAAACAAAAATGACTTGGACGCTTCATGATTAATTAACTGTGCTGCACTGCACCTGTATTTGTTGTGACGGCTGAGACTAGCCGGCCGGTTTCCGAATAATACTGAGCGCTTCCGGATGATCCCGAACTACCCCGAACTACCCCGAACGCTTCCGAATAGCTCTCGAGCGTTTTTATTTGCTTTAAAGACACACTTTTCGAGAAAACCAAAAATTTTAAATTTTCCGGAGCGATGCCGGACTATCGGGCATTCCGGACTGTTGGATGCCGGACTAATGGACTTCTACTGTATGTTAAAACTTAAATAGAAAAATAGTAACATAAACAATTTTTTCCTTATTATTAGCAATATTTAAAATTAAAACATAACTAAATCATTACATGTGCTAATGATATAGTTAAGAGTGATAAAAATTAAAAATTTGGTAATAAAACATAATGTAAACATTCTGCATGTGAATTATTAGACTATATTTTCAACTTGCCTTTCCGTTGCTTCTGCAACACTGAGCATACAAGTCAGCTCTACATAACAGTAAGACCTATTGCATGGAACACTCACAAATTGTGTTTTTCTATCTTTTCCTTTTGGTCACAGTTCACATTTTTTATTTTTTCACCAACTCTAACTTCTTGCCTTGGTGTGTCTTTTTAGTTACTCACCGATTACAGACCTTAGTTCTTTTGGAGGTATTTATTTTACAAATGTGGCTGCACAAGTGCCCAGCTGAAATTTTTCTGGAAACTGAAGCGTTGTAGCTTTTCACCGGCCTGAATTTAATAGCCTAGAGTATTTCCACACTATCGTTTGTGGAGTTGTAAAACCTAATTATTTATGGTTTTTTTGGTTTCTTCTGCATGGTGTATAGATGATAGCAGTACAACTGATTTGTTCTTAACCGGAATAAAGAAAACCGGTTTCATGTCACTTAAAAATTATACTATGAAGTCTCAACTTCTCTGTATCTATTTGAAGAAGAAACAAGTTTCTGTACCTGCCAAAATCATGATTTTCAAGTTATATGTGGCCGGTTTATTTCACATCTTCCAAAAAATTGGACAAGCATTTTCTCAACATACTTGTTCTCATAAGCAGAATAATTCATTTGATAATTCTGGACAATCATCTTGAAGAGCCAGGAAATCCAGCTGGTTTACCAACAGGAGTCTTGTTTATAGTCAAATCTTAAAGATTACAGCAGAGTTAAAATATGTTTCAGGGAAGTTGTCGCTCTAATTATATCTCAACTTACAAAGCCATTTTCATACAGTTTGATCCTTATAGTTTGATTTAAAACATGACTGTGAAATAGCAGACCAACTACCCTCATTTCTATGTCAGTGCTTTTTCTGGTATTTTATATTTTAATCTGATTTTATCTAATTTTTCATTTATGCTTAACTATCTCATTGATCATACATAATACATTCTCAGGCTTCAAGTTTTTGCAAGATTTACTACCACAAATTTTATCTGGATAAATTCTTTGTGGAAAATTCAGTCATGGTATTATATTACTGTATATGTAGGTGCCCTTGATCAACACTCTTGAGCTTTCTTTGACCACTTTCATTTATTCCTTCCACTGCCATATAAATAGTTGGTAGATGTTTATTTGACAAGTTAGATAAATAAGTTAGTTTCTGACATTTAAAATAAGTGGACTTCAAACAGCACAAATTTGATTTTAAGTACAAAATATTATGGTGGATGATTTCAGTAAACCATATTTACCTTCCTCAGACCAGAGGGTTTCACAAAAGAATAATTTCTATTAACATATAACTGTTATAATTAAGAAACTATTTTTATAATATTCAACAGGATCTCCAATATTATCTACCTTATCATCAGTATTTATTTTAAAAGAAGTGTCATGATCATTTGCACTGTCTTCCAGCATTTATCTAATATTATCTGAGTAATATGGATCATTTAAAGACAAATTATGGAATGATAATGCTATTTTACACACTCACAAAAATAATTTTAAAAAATGCTTTGCAAAAATAAGTAACTCAACTGTGACATTGGGTATCAGAGACCCCAATGTCTCTGATAAATTTCAATTTACAAGTCGCTCCAGGCCAAAACATATAAACTACAATACTGCTAACTACAAAGGCTGCTGACTATGCACTGATTTGAAGGTACACTGAAGTGGGTTGCCAGTACAGCAGTGCAAATTGTCTTGTGTCTCTTAGAACCAACATTACCAGTTGAGGGTTTAATTAAAGGGTAAATTGTAATATATATAATTCAGAATTGGGTTATTTGAAATGATTACTTTGTTTAGAAATTTGTCTCAGTTGTAGCCTATGTATGTCTTTTTCGTTATACAGTGGAACCTTGATAACTCGAATCTGAAGGGACGCGAAAAAAATTCGAGTTATCGAATATTTCGAGTAAACAAGGTTCGAGTTATCGAGTGTAAAAATAGCCGACTTCGAGTTATAGAGGGTCCACAGATTATTGAACTTTTCTAAATTGTGTTGCTAGGCAGTGCGTTTGCGTGATTACTGTTTATCTGAACATCATACATAAGTAAAATATGTAGTTATAAAAAGTAATAATACATTTTATGCAGGGTTCAAATAAAACTATTTTAAATAACTGCACAGTATTTTAATTGAAGGAATGTGTAAAAGACAACTAATCGACATAAGTAATTTCAAATTTGTAAATTTAATTTAAACTAAACTGTGGCCAAATAATAATACAATAATTAAAAAATAAAATATTCAAGCTACATTATAAAATCCAATATTAATACTGTATTGGAAAAAATCAGTTACAAAAATATTTACATGGCCTTAAAAAAATCATCAATTTTTGACTGTTTACCTAATGAAGCGGCAAAATCCAAACTGGTATCCAGATTAGCAATGGATGTAACAACACTATCACTCATAACTGGCTTTTTTACAAAATATCGTCGAAGCAGGTCTATGGCAGCTCGGGCTTCTTTGAGTGTAGGTTCCGGGGTTGAGTGCATGTTGTCCGGGTCGATGGGGTCGTCATCCTCGTCTTCCTCATCATCTACTCCTGGTGAAACCACTGATGCTACGATGTCTGTGTCAGATACGTGTTCACCACAAACTGCTACATTGTCATCAACATTAACAAAGTCTTTGAACAGCATTTCTTCTATGTTGAGATTCTCCGTTGTTTCCACCCAACCTGTTGGATCTTCAATAACTGAAGCAGGATAAGCATTTCCACTCTCTTCCTCCATACTATCTCCACTGACTTTAAAACCAGACTTTTTAAAACAATTGGAAATAGTCTTATCAGTTACATTGTTCCATGCTTTCGTAAGCATCCACATGGCATCCAGAATGTTTATTTTAGTTGGAGACTCATTTTCCACATCATTCAGATATCTACGCACAACTTCCTTTCGGTAGAAACTTTTGACATTTTTAATTATTCCTTGATCTAAAGGTTGCAATTTTGACGTTGTATTTGCAGGTAAAAATTCAATTTTAATATGGGAGAGATTATACAAATCACCGTGGGCAGAGCAGTTGTCAATAAATAAAAGTATTTTTTGCTTCTTCTTCTTCATTGTTTGGTTTAAGTCTTTGAGCCACTGTCCAAAAATATCTGATGTCATCCACGCTTTCTTGTTAGCGGTATAGTCTGTAGGGAGGCTTTCGATTCCTTTCAAACATCGTGGCTTTTTAGCCTTACCAATAACAAATGGTTTCAACTTAACTGTTCCAGTAGCGTTTGCACCTAGGAGCACCGTTAACCGCTCTTTACTATGTTTACCCCCACTGCATGTCTCACCTTTGAAAGTCATGGTTTTGTCTGGTAAACACTTAAAAAATAGGGCAGTCTCATCAGCATTGTAAATGTTCTCAGGAGCGTAATCATCGGTTAGTTTAGAGAGTTTCTCAATCCACTCAGTACAAACATTTGTGTCAACACTGGCACTCTCTCCACATATCTTTTTAAAAACTACATTATTTCTTTTTTTGAAGTTTTGCAACCAACCGTTTGAAGCACGGAACCCATCATGACCTAATTTCTTTGCGAAATCAATTGCCTTTTCTTGAAGAATAGGGCCTGAAATTGAAATGTTCTTATCTCTACATTGTTTTAGCCACTTTAAAACACATCGATCTATATCTTCAAAATCAGCCTGTTTAGCCCTCTTACATGACATAGCTAGGACACTTCCTTCTTCATACTTCTCCCTATTTTTTAGGATCGTCGATAACGTATTAGGTGGAATGCCAAACTCCTTTGCAATGTCAATTTTCTTTTTATCTCCTTTGTCTACTTCTGTTAGAATCCTTTGTTTTTCTTCTACACTTAAAGTCTTGCACTTTCGCTTACCTTCCATCACACTACACAAAGAACAACACAGCGACTAATCACAAACGCACAAGGTAGAAAAACAAAGCGTGGTTACTACAGCACGTCAACAACACTGCAATAAACATACGAAATACGGACAGCGGTGAGGGGTGGGGGCGATTCATGTCACAACATGAAAATGTAGCTCCTTTATTCAACAGCGAAAATTCTGAATATCGGTTTATTGAGGTTTGCCATAATAAACTTCGAGTTATAAAGGTGAAGTGATTGGAACTTCGACTTGTAAAGGTTCGCATAGTTCCAATTTCGAGTTATAGAGGTTATACCGTGCCATTCCAGACAATGGAAAATTCGTGTTATCGAGGTTTTAATATCGAAATATTCGAGTTGTAGAGGTAAAAATAACATTAACTCTTATGAGAAGTTCAAGGGGATTTTAAAAAATTCGACTTATAAAGGATTTCGAGTTATCGAGGGTCGAGTTATCGAGGTTCAACTGTAAACATGTACAGATATTTGTAACCTGATTTTTTATAACTTACTGCAGTGTTAGTGGATTCTTAAATGTTAAATGTAATTTGTAGAATATAATTTTCATTGCTTAGTGTAAGATGATTGCTTAGTGTAGGAATTTGAAACATTGCTGTTTGTACAGATATTTGTTGTACATTTGTAAATATTTGTAACCTGACGTTGTATATTGCTGTAAAGTTTAATGACAATAAAATTATATTTATTTATTTTATTTTATTTAAAAGTGATTCCTTACCAACTTGGGAGTCAGTGTTGATGCCACAGCCAAATAATTTATATTTCTGTTTGGTATTGACAGCAAACAACGTAAACCCATAACCGCAAGCAACATCAACAACCTGAAACATCAAACATACCTCAAATCAATGACAAGGCAGTACTTTAATGCTCTTTCATGAGTTTGCCTCATATGCCAGGTTCTAATTTAAAATCTTGTGGCCATCCTCCCAAAGCAAGATATAACCTGTTTTAAGTGCTTTAACTCCATAGATCACTGCAAGAAAATAATGACATGAATAACAATACAATCATTGTCATAATTTTAGTTCATCATTAGCTTTGGTTTTAAAAATTTTTTGGTGTTTAAAATACAGTAAACCCTCTCATATCCGGACTATG
>JAQJVL010004876.1:0-40493 GCA_035578905.1 Stictocephala bisonia
ATTTTAAAAATGAACAAAGTTTGTATTTACCAATTTTTTGTATCTCCAGTGTTTTTTTTAGAGATAAGCGAAAATGCGTAATTTTCCTAGTATTTAATCTTACATTCGACACTCACCTTAAAAACTGAATGACCTGAGGTTAGTTCTCAAATCGGAGGGAATATTTGTTTTTTGAGTTTGTTTTAAAAAACTTCGAGTATTTGATCGAGTATTTTACTACTCGAACTCAGCTCGAAGCTCCTAAAACTACTCGAAGTTCGATCGAGTAGTTGTATTTCACGAAATATCAGATTTACATCTTAATTTAGTTTTAAGAGTAAACAGTTTTATAAGTTATCAATAAAAATGTTTGTGTTTTATTTTACCCTTAATCATAAGTTATCACTTTGGTATGCGTAATTATGAACTAAACAATACGTCTAAGAATAGGTAGTACACAACGACAGTCAAATGAACTAGTGGACGCAGTGAACGAGTTCGTTCATTATGATTTGAACTAGTTCAGTTCAAAGTGATCAACAGAGCTAGGAATGTAGCGATCACTGTAAATAGTAGCGATCACACATGTTAGTTGTCAGTCTACCAGTGACTTGAAACCTAACCTAAAATAGCGTGAATAAAGCAAGTGCTGGTTAGTGTCTTTATGACCCAAGATAGGGGACGAGAGATCCGGTTCAAGATGCTCAAAAAACCTGTTACCATTTCAAATCTATTAGTCTGTCCACCGTGGAAATTATGCATATTTTCGTTCATATCAATAATACCGTTCAATCAAAAGGGTACGGGGAACGGATCACTTTACATCCCAAGAATCGAACTTCCCATCTTTTCTAGGTTAAAGTTCTTCTCGGTTGTAGTATACATAAGTGCAAGGAACCGTTCAGCTCCTTTTCGGAAATGAAATTATCGTATATTTCTTGTGAGTCGATTGAAGTCTATTTTGTTTTTAATCTGAGCAGGGAATCGTCCAATGATTTGACGTAAGAAAATACCGTATCATATCATAAAATATGGTAATGGCGTTCTAGTAGCGTGTGACACAACATTATTGATTTTCCGTCAAATAAAAAATTAATTTATATCCGTGGTGAACGTCTATTAAATATTATTCTGAAAACCCCTTAGATCACCAAAACTGTGTTTAATATTTGCGCATAGAATATTTTTACTGTCAAATTGTTCAACGGTTTTCTGATTAGGTTAGAGCATTGTCTAACCAACTGTCTCTAACAGTTGGAGTGTAAAAGGTGGTAAAGTACGATAATTTTTATTCGTAAATTCACTGAACGGTTCCCTGTTCACACTGACGTCGATGTCGATGTAAACTGTAAAACAATCAAGAATCAACCAAAGTGAGCGAGAAACATGTTGGAAGACTTTTTCTAAACAAAATACGACGAATTTAGAGATTCGGAAAATCATTTGTATTGAACCGAAGCCTTATCAAATGTCTCATTTTTTATTCATAAGTTTATAGTTTAGCTGCCCACAATCTTCACTGTATCACTAGTTGGCACTTAGCTGATATTTCAGACTGCATCTCGTCGCCAATATTGGGTAGACCTATTATATTAGCCGACTACGTCTATGGTTTTCATTCGATTACACCAAGTTTTAATGAATTTCTCGTTATGAAATAATTATTTATCTGTTGTTCAGTGTAGCCTCATGTATCGAAGTAGTTTCAAGTTGCACATATTTTATTACCGATCATAATTTAAAAACTAATTCATCCTAAGCGACTTTAAAATTTATTTTTAGTAAACCTGCTTAGTCATTATTATCAATTGATTGAACCAGTCTTTGCCATCCGTATTTTCAAATTTGACTATATAATTCAGAGCTTATTTCCGGTTAGTCGTAACCTTGTTATTACTGGATTAAATACCCACAGAATACAGATCCACTCTTCTTAGCGTGTACAGAATCAATTTTTTGTTGAGAGGAGGCAATTCTCAAAGCAAATGACCGCATTTGGCGATAATGCCTGAATTTTAGCATCAGTTTGATTAGATGCAACTTTTGCCTAAAAGCTTCACTACGTTTTCGCGGTACACTTTGAACTGAACCACCAGATAAACATATTGGCCGGCTGTGAAACAGTTTAATTGGGTGGCATAGAAAATCTGATCTGTGATATGAGTGAACAGATTAAATCTTTATAATCCACGTTCTTTTAGTTAATATTAAACTTTCTTAATTTCTTAAATAATATTAGTTCTGAAAAAAGGAAAAAGGTTAAACAAAACAATTTTAAGGTTAAACAAATAAATTTAGGAAGGCAGGAAGTAACAAGTTTTATTTATCAAATGTTATAGTTACAATTGTTACAAACAACAAATCAAAATTATTGTGTTCAGTTTAGATGTATGTATTTACGAATCTGGCAAAACTTAACATAGGCTTAGGATGGTGTCTGCCTTTTACAGTTGTCTTGTTAAATTTTTAAGTGTATTCTTCCACGTCACTAGCTTTAGTTCTTTTGTTACTTTTTAAAAGTATTTTTACTGTCCTGTTATTTTTCAGACCCTTGATTTGGTACATTTTTTTTTTATTATTATCAGAATAATACGTGTTGGTACATATACAGATCAAGTAAACGTCACACAACACAAGTTTATTACAATATAAGCACAATATGCACAAATATATTACAATACATGTACAAAATGCATAAATATTATGGTGAACGATTTCGGTAAATCACACTCATCTTCCTCAGACCAGAGGGATTCACAAAAGGAAAAAAATTAGCCTTTAGCTTTTTTACTTTAAAATCGCTAAATTTTATTATTATTTTTATTTTTTTTTATTTTTACAAAGTCTTAAATTGGATTAATGTTTAAAGGATTGATGTTTTAAATTGCATTGATGTAACATTTACTGACCCTAAACAGTTTATTTTTCTTAAATTTAAAACAAAATGTATACTGTAATATATAAAAACATTTATGGCATTATTGGCTGTATAGTTTTTTAGGAATGTAAGTAGCATTTATATTTCTTAGTTCAGTATTATCACCAGTTGAAAAAAGAACCAGTTAATAAAAATTGGTTTTTTTTTTCAATAATTAGTAAAAATAATTTTTTAAAATTAATTATATTATTTGTTTTTGCTGTTTATTTTTCGTGTACTACAATTACATCAACCTCTAAAATTTAGTTGTAGTAATTTCAATCAATTGTGATTTGTTTTTTAATAAGTTTTATTACTAAACCAGACCTAAAATGGCAGGTTATTTTTTAATTTTCTCTAGGCTTATAAGTTTTGTAATTTACTCAAGGTAAATTTCAATTGCATACTAAATTGAGCATTATATTCTGTTTAACTAAATTGTATACCTTTTGAATTTTAAGTTAATACTTTTTATGTGCAAAAAGTGTAAACAATTATACCCTGAGAATAAATAAAATGTTACTCCAATTCTCTAGTTAATGGAAATATTGTATATCATTTTATAGATTTTTAGGGTGTATTATACTTCATATTATAGAAATCGCCAAAATACTATGCACTGTTTTTACTGACTGATTCCACATAATTTGTTTGTGGCGAGCGCCACCCGCGGCGGGAGATGCAACTATCGCGTGCGCATGCGCGAGGATCTGGGAAGGGTGCGGCGTACGCATTCGGGCAGTCAGTGTGTGTTTCTCCTGCCCGAAGGGTGAAGACGCAGACTCCGGCCGCTCATTCGACAGCTAAGTTTTAGACTAGAGCTTTACTAAATTTGAAATCTTAAATTCATTATGACTAGATTAGGCTAAATTAACCACTAAGGGGGGGGAGGGGGAAGTAGTTCCGCTGGGTAGGATTTAGGCAGTCAGTTAAAATGTAGGGATTCAGAAGTCTAGGGCACGAGGGGATCGCAGCCAACCAGTTATTTTACAGTTATCTTTAATCAGTCAATTAACTTGTAATTATATTACCCTTGAGGTAGATCGCTCTTAGTGCTGATCAAAGCTGGTTGTGATTGTTAGGCCCCGTCAACTAGCACTCACGCGGCCGACACCATTGTACCAGCCCGCGCGTTTCTAATGCGGTGGAACAGGCGACGTTTATTAGCCAGCGATGATCTCACACGGCCTCTGATAATTAATCTTTGCTATTCAATTCACTCCTTAACCGCGCATTTAATCCGTGTATATTTTCCGTAATTAGCACCAGTGCTGGGGTAATCATCAGCCCGCCAATTTTCGCCGGTTTCCCCGCAAATTGGTAGCAGAGCGTTCTGAATAAAACATTAAATACCTTTTTATGAAGGAAATAGCAGGGCGATCAGTTTTAGCAATATACATATAGGGGTTTTATTAGTAAAAAGGTCGGTTAGCTTGCACGAAGAGAAGCCGATACGGACATGTCGGTCACAGCACGGGCATGTCACGAGCATGTCGTCACGAGCATGTCGGCCGACCGGCAAACATGACTTTCACTCCTGGCAATCAACGATAAAGCAACAAATTTTCGAATTACTCGAATTGAATTTAGAGCAATATTATTTTCAACAAGGTGATTTAAATTTTCTGTTTAATAAATAACGAGAACAATGACGGTGAGAATCTGGAGGTGCGTGTCTGCGGTGTAGACGGGCTGTTGTCGTGCGTTTTTAAACCTGTCTATAGGCTGCGACCGCGCGCATCCAGTGATTTCAGCATTGTCAATTTCCGTATATGTTCCTCATTTTTTCAGTTTACTCAAGAAGTATAAATAATAAAAATGAAGGGAGGAGAAGTTACGAATTCATTTTTGTGTAAATTTTCCTTTTACACGAACGCGTGAGTGCTTTTAACAATATACCTTCGAACCTCGTGCCCACATTTGTTGAATTTGGGGAGTTCAAAAAAAAAATATTCAGATTTATATAAATAACGTCAGATATATTAACTATGAATCTTATAAAGCAATATCAAATATTTATCAAAGTTTGCAGGGAATTCCACCTTAGCTATTAGTCAAATACGAAAGCCAATAGTCTTCTGGACGGCCCTCTACATTCATTTCATTTAAGGAGTTTAGTAATAGTTTAATTTTGTTTAAGATGTGTGCTGCAATTTATTTTTGATTACACCTTGTGATAACGAATTTTGTGACAAATACTCTCAAAGCTTGGGTTACATCCAACTGCCTAGGAGATTTCACGCCAATTATTTTCCAAGCGAAGTTAATAATAGTGTAGTCCTCTTTTCCAAAATGAATAAGTAAAAATCTATTAAAAAAGGAAAAAAATAAACCAAAAAAAATATATAAAATTAATTTTAAAAAAATGTAAAAAAAATATGTAAAAACAAATGTAAAAAAATGTAAAAAAAAAGAGAGTAACTATTAGAGGATTTATTAAGACTGAAAATAAAATTTCACTTGGGGAATCTCGGAGTGACCTGAGTGGAGAGGCAATTAACTATTGATTAATGTTTCTATTATTTACAGTATGTAATGTATTCTATTGATTATGTACAGTTCATGTTAAGTTAAGTTTAGCATATTTTCTTTTCAGCCAGTATTAAATGTCACCCCAACAAGTTATTAACGGGTCAACGGTATTCCAGTTATACTTGAGTATTATCGATCCACATAGTAGAAACCGGTTTTATCCACTCCAAGACACCCAGCCGTGTCCAGCTGAACTTATTGATTGCACAAACACACTGACGAATATTACTCACTAACATTAAAACAATTTCCTTTAAATAAATATGGTATTAGAGAATCTATAAAAAAAAAAAAAAAAATAATTTGCCTTTTAATTTTATTATTAATTAATTAGACACTAAACAATAAATTTAATGTAATTAGTTAATGGAACAGTTAATTTTTAATGGGAAATTTTTTTTAGGTATTTTGTAAATAATAGGGTTTTTTTCTGGCTGCCCTACCTGTAGTGGTTCAGTTTTCCCTCCCCACCTGTTAGGAGGGGAGTAGAATTAGTAGAATCGAGTAGAATTAGTAGTAGCCTTCAATTCCGCCCAGCATGACAGCACAGGCGCAACGCCTGCTAGCTTGTTCCTGGGTAGGGAAATTAAACATCCGCTTCAATTAGCGTGGAGGCTCGACGAGCTAGTGCCCTCGGCCCCGCAGATTCCAACGGAACAGCGCTGGAGGCAAGCGTTAGACGCTCTGCGTCGCGCGAGGCGTACTACAACAGGGATAAGAAACCCCATAACTTCAAACCGGGTGATTGGGTTATGTACAGACTACATCCCCAGTCCAAAGCGGCGGATAACGTAAATTACAAACTCATGCCACAATGGTCCAACCCGTGTGTGATAACCTGATTCACCACACCGGTCACCGTGCAGTTAGTAAAGCCGTCAACGGGGAACTTTGTAACGTCGGCGCACGTTTCTCAGTTATAACGTTTTTTTCAGCCCCAGTTTTAATATGGCCGGGTGAGTGCTATGCGACGGTCCCTTGCCTAGGTTAGTGTAGTTCTTAAGTTCTATCTTCCTTTCCTTTCCTTCATTCTATCTACACGTCTTCCCGCGTTTAAATTTTCTTCTGGGCGACACCTCTAGTTACCACGGGGTCGGGCGTTTGGGTCTAAGGGGTTTCTTTACGAGGACTCCCCTACAGATTGCCCGACGTCCTGTTGACGTGAGGCGCCGCAATCTTTTTTTTACCTTTTTATACATCGTTATTAGGGAAAACGCTGCTAAGTCGCTGTGACCGTGGCAAGTTTTAATTTTTTTTTTTATCAATTAGGTTAGAGAAATCATTTCATAAGTTCCTTAATTCCAGTATAAACAAAAGCTGTGAAATATTTTTTTGTGTTTTTTTTTTCGTAATTCACTTTTGTTTATGCTGCTTGCCCGGCACACAGCTGGCGGATAAGCCATCGTGAGGTGAGTCGACACGCCTCAGGATAGTCGCAGTGTCACACACACACACACACACGCACACGCACACGTCACTCACACATAATAGCACAACGTTCGTCGTAACACTTACACATGACTATCTCTGTTCTGTCTATCACTTTTCTTATCTATTTAGTACTTAGGGATGCCAACAATGAGCTAGGGATACGGGCAGATTAAATTAAGTAGTATAATAAGTGTTAAGTGGATGACACAAGGTTATTTAGCGCGATGTATTAGGGACGATCATTAGGAGCAGGACAAACATGTCAGAATTGACAATGAACAAATTAGTTATAAGAATTGAATTTTCTAGTATTAAATATTGTATTACATATATCTATTCGGGGTGTTGGCATATAATTTAATGTAGCTGTAAGATTAAAACCTAGTATATTATTTGGGAGCGCCGTCAGTATATGAATAGACGCACCCAGCTCAAACAATTATTCTTGGAAGCGATAGGGCGGAAGACGTCGTCGAGGGACGGCCTTATCGCAGCCCATTGTTAAATCGGGTCGGCTGCGAGACCTAGCACAACGGACAGACGGACGCTACAACAATACACCACAATGGGGAATTGGCCCAAGCCACAATCTATTAGGTCACTTTAATTTTAACACGACCACATTTAAAATTTGATAATCAACCTTAGTAATTAATTTAATAATTAATATCCTACCTTCACCTCCACTTGTCAACAGCTTAAAAAGGGGTCCATTACTAGAGTCACCTGAGATGTTTCTATACATTACCAACCTCACATACAGACCGACTTAATGTTTACCTTTTCTCACCGACAGCTTTCCCATCGCGTTTGCTAACGACCCTCGTACGTACAGACTAGGCAGTGTTTCTCTCCAGCATTTATTTACCAATATATTTAATAAGCAAGGATTGAAGGGAAGTGTAACGTGTGTCAAACAATAGGGCTAAGTTTACTAATTTCAAGTATTGTATTTAAGATAAAGCTTTCAGATTTAATTTTCCTTTTATATTAATATTTTTTATTTATTTTTAACCTTTATTATATTAGTATTTTGCTGTAATTCACGATTCTTTAGTCAACCATAACTAATTTAAATCAAGTCAATTCCTTTTCTTTCAAATTAGCGAACAATTAGGATTACCTTACCATTTAAGATAGTCGCGGGGGGGATTTGCGTCCGATAAGGGCATGTGTCAGCGACTTGCGGATTAATAACCAAGTGTGAGTCAACTGGTTCAACCAATTCAAGGGATGTCATTCCAGTCACGCCATCTATGAACAACGACCACCCGCCTTTCAGCTATCCTATCGTCCATCGGCTGAGCCCTGGATTGAGGAGGGGCAGTAATTCAGCTGTCCGACCACTATTGGTCTATATACCAATCTCATAGTGTGAAGCACATTGTCATCTTATTGCATTTCGGCATGGATTGCCACATCTGACCTCCAACTATGGCGGGTAGTGGCGCATTCAACTACCTTGAGGCATGGGTTGCCCCACCAGAAGTTGCTGCATCTATTTTAAATCACTATTATGTAGTGCACACAGCCGCTGTTACGGCTAACCCACTATCATGGCTATTAGCCCTATACAAGTATCAGCTAACCAAAGAGTGGCGAGGCCACACTGCGTGATCAGAACCGGTGGAAGGTGTGATACCAATCGGATCCATCCTACTATATACACCATTTCGCGGACACACTCCCGCACCACTTCAGATTTAGTTTTAGTTCCAGCAAAATGGTTAGGATCAATTTTACCATAAGTAGTTAAGTAGTTATTTTGCCGCGCGAGCCGACACACCTTACCTTCTATTTAAAAAAAAAAAAAAAAAAAAAAAAAAAAGAGAAAAAAGAGAAGAACTTTAGAACACTGACCGCTGCCTCAACCAACCAACTGTTGACAACTTACAACACATCCCCGCAGAATCACTTTCGAACTTAGGGCACCTCCCTGCTGGAGGAGAGGCGGACTCTTCGGACCCCCCAGGATTTGAGCCAGCCAAACTGAGCCCCACACCTTCCTCACCTCCCACCTAAAAAAAAAAAGAAAACACATTTTAGGGGGGGGAGATTGTGGCGAGCGCCACCCGCGGCGGGAGATGCAACTATCGCGTGCGCATGCGCGAGGATCTGGGAAGGGTGCGGCGTACGCATTCGGGCAGTCAGTGTGTTTCTCCTGCCCGAAGGGTGAAGACGCAGACTCCGGCTGCTCACTCGACAGCTAAGTTTTAGACTAGAGCTTTACTAAATTTGAAATCTTAAATTCATTATGACTAGATTAGGCTAAATTAACCACTAAGGGGGGGGGAGTAGTTCCGCTGGGTAGGATTTAGGCAGTCAGTTAAAATTTAGGGATTCAGAAGTCTAGGGCACGAGGGGATCGCAGCCAACCAGTTATTTTACAGTTATCTTTAATCAGTCAATTAACTTGTAATTATATTACCCTTAAGGTAGATCGCTCTTAGTGCTGATCAAAGCTGGTTGTGATTGTTAGGCACCGTCAACTAGCACTCACGCGGCCGACACCATTGTACCAGCCCGCGCGTTTCTAATGCGGTGGAACAGGCGACGTTTATTAGCCAGCGATGATCTCACACGGCCTCCGATAATTAATCTTTGCTATTCAATTCACTCCTTAACCGCGCATTTAATCCGTGTATATTTTCCGTAATTAGCACCAGTGCCGGGGTAATCATCATCCCGCCTATTTTCGCCGGTTTCCCCGTATGTTGATTTACTGGCGTAAAGGTATTAGAACAATTTTCTGAGACTTTCTCAAAAAGTACTCAGAATCAAGAAACGAGAACTGATTTCAGTTTGAACCGAACCAGAATCGAAAAATATGGAACCGACCCATCACTGTACAGTATTTTAGTTTTTAACGCAATAAGAGCCTATGATAATGATATAATAAGCCCTACATTCATCTGAGACGTACAATCAAACACCGTTTTTCAACACAAAGAGATGGAGTCACTAGCGGTAATTGATCTCGGGGCCAGCGCTACTTGATGACATTGCATTTAGGCATTGCTACTAGGCCATGAAATCCGTTGACAAAAGTCATCTGCACATTTCTGGCACTCTCACGCTACCTCAGACAGCACTGTTTCCAATTCCCACTATCAGTCTCGCATCTACAGTTCGAACTTGTGTGCTTACATATCTCAGTCTTCTTGTTTCCATACCATACCGCAAACCCAGTGGATACAATGTTTTTGAGACGTTGGTGTAATTTAGCTTCAAGGAGAGGAATTCTTCTTTAAAGCAAAATAAATAACTGATTTTATCAAACCAAAGTAACAATTGAAAGGTTTATTAACAATTAAGTACTTGAAATAATATTATTTTGTAATTTCTTGACATATAAATTAGTGTGTCTTACAGTAATTGCATTATTATTTTCACAAAAGCTTTGACAGTTTCTGTTTCAGATTGAGCGGTGTTTCGGATTACTGGCACTATTATTATTATAAAAGAATGAACCATGAGCACAAACCTCATCCATTAAAGATTCCTCTTCATTAGATCCAATCCATTCTTCTTTCAATTCTGTATTAAAAACATCCACAATGTGTTTGTCCTCCTCAACATTAGGGGTTATCTAGACATACATAGATAACTTTAAAATAGTAAGTTCTATATAGCAACATAAAATAAATATATTGAAAGTTATTCTAAATTTATACATCATTGTAATCATCATACACTTATAATAAAAAACAGAGCGCACAGATAACAACTTAAGCATATCAAAACGATACATCAAACATAATATCCATATCAACACTTTTTTTCTCTAAAGACAGGCAATAATTATATCTGTATACTGAAACATCTTTTCATTCTGGATCAGTACTGCAAAAACATTCAAATAAAGTAAAATTAAAACTGGACCAAACATTTATCCCTGAGAAAAGGTGTCCCATGTTTGGGAAGGGAGAACAGCTCTGTTTTGACAGGGTGCCCAGTAACATTAAAAGAAGGAAGAGGTTGGACACACGATTGGAGACACGATTAATTGGACACACGATAGGGTTCTAAGTATAATAAAAGAGGCAGTGAACTTTTCTATTGCGAAAACGAAGCTTAATACTTTATCAAAACCAACTGGTATCCTCTTATTAACCCTTAAAGCGCCATTTATCTAATGCTTTTTTTCTATTAAGTGCTCATTTATTGTAAAAAAATCAATATTATGAGGAGAGGGGGAACATGCGAGCAGAGTAGACGCGTGTCGCATCGGCTCCGTATTTAAATTGCGTTTTCACTGTTTATTTGCTTAGTGACGGAGTTGAAACTGTGCACAGTGATTTATGTTCGCGTTTGTCGCTGCATGTTATATAGTTTGTGTGTGAACAATCTGCAATAATTAGTGTTTAAAACAGTGAAACAACAGGTTAGCTTTAGCATAGAAGGAGCCGGTTGAAGGTCACGCGATAAGCTCAGCTGGTGGGTAAGCATGGCGCCGCCTACTGGCAGATCTACCCGAAACAATAGTTCCAGTGACTTAACTGTAGACCAAAAGTTGGATTTGTTGCTAGTCGATGTCAATGAAATTAAAAATGACAATAAGCAGTTTAAATCTGACATAGCAGCGCTAAAAGATGAAATGAAGCAGTTTAAGCAGGATATAACTGAATCTATTGATATGTGTTCTAAAGACATTAAAGACTGTACTGATTTATCTAAAAGCAACCAAAAGCAAATAAAAGTCAACGAGGAGGCTATTGATAGTTTAACGTCCGAAAATATTAGCCTAAAGAAAAAATTGAGTGATTTACAAAGGGCGGACGAGCAATATGCTCGTAGTAACTGTCTGGAGATTGTGGGCGTACCTGAGACGAACGGTGAAAATATTATGGAAGTCGTCAAAAACGTAGCTCGTGTGTTGAGTTTTAATCTTACTGAACAAATGATTGACGCAGTACATCGCCTGTCAAAAAATAAAAACAACCTTGAGGGGCCGAAGGGAATCATCGTTAAGTTTTGTCGTCGCCTAGACATGGAGGAGCTACGAAGGAGATCGAGGGTGAAGAACGGCTTCTCGGCAACTGAACTGGGGTTCCAGAGTGAGAACAAGGTCTACGTCAACTTGTCACTGACCCGGGAGACGCGGATCCTGTGGGCGGAGACTCGCGCTTTCAAGGAGAAGAACAATTACAAGTTCGCCTGGATAACCAGCTCGGGGAAGGTGTTTATCAAGAAGCAGGAAGGTGGAAGGGCAGTACTCATCTCGGAGAGGGCTGATTTGGACAAACTTCAATAAAATGTATCACCTTTGGTTATTAAGTTTAAGGTATTTATTTCTTATCTTGATTATGGTTTATGTTTTTTGCCTCTAATATATTTATTGTTGAATTTTTCATAATATTTATTGGTTGTTGTTTTTATATTTATAGTATATAGCATGTTGATAATTTGAGATCTATATTTTCCGTTATTAGTCTACTATTTATATTAATTATATTAAATTAAAAACACATGATAGGCGTTAGTATTTATTATCAAAATGTTAGAGGTTTAAGGACTAAAACTAGCAACTTTCGTTTAGCGTTATTAGAAAATGACTACGACATAGTAACATTAACAGAAACATGGTTAAATTCCTCTGTTTATAATTCAGAATTATTCAGTCAGGAATATACAATATTCAGGAAAGATAGAGATCAGAGGCTTACTGGAATGGGGAGGGGTGGAGGGGTTTTGGTTGCTGTCAAAAATAAGTTTAAAGCCATTCAATTGTTTAACATCGAGACAGATGAAAATATTTGGATCAAAGTAACTCTTTCAACAGGTTTCTCTTGTTTATTATGTGTTGTTTATTTCGCTCCGAATTCTCCATTGCATGTCTACAAAACCTTTTTTGATAAATTAGACATATATAAATTTAAGAATGAACATTTACTTATTTTGGGGGATTTTAATTTACACATAACAGGAACTGATTTTGACTTATCCAAGGGTAATGACATATGTAAGCATTTATTATTTTTTAATGAGTTGTATGGGTTGTCTTTGAAAAATAATGAGTTAAATGTCCTAGGACGTACGCTGGATTTGATCTTGTCGGATATTTCGGCCTTAACTGTATCTGAGGAAACACACCCTTTGGTTGTTATTGATAGGTATAACCCTGCAATGACCTTGGAATTGCCCCACAAAATAAGAGAAAATGTTTGTAAGCAAAACAGTTCAAATTCATATAATTTTTACAAAGCCGATTTCCATTCCCTTTATAATGAGCTGCAATATACTGATTGGAATGAATTGCTATGTATATCAGATTTAAATCTTGCAATTCAGTGTTTTTATAACAAATTATACTCTGCACTCGACTTACATGTTCCAAAATACCAACAGCGTAAGTCAAAATACCCTCCTTGGTTTTCTGTGGAACTTAAAAAATTAATAAGTAAGAAAGAAAGGTGTCGACGAAAATATAAAAAATTCAACATGCCTCATCTTTTAAACGAGTACAATGATTTACGTAAAAACACAAAAAATCTAATTAAATTAGAATATGAGAATCACATAAAAACAGTTGAGTGTGAAGTAAACAGTAATCCAGGGTCATTCTGGGGTGCAATAAAACGTTTGAGGGCAGCTGATAAGAACCTGTCAACAATGCACCTGGACGATAGGGAGGTGGAGGGGGGAGCGGCGATATCGGAGGCCATGGCTACATATTTTAGCTCTGTTTATGAAAGTTGTAATCTCAGCCTGGACGAGCTGTGGCAGCAGGCGTGCGCCTCACCTGTCATGGACAATGCTTCTTCTTTAACTCTGAATGGAATAACTAAGCAAGAGGTGTTAAATGGATTAAAGAAACTGAGACCTAAGAGATCAATGGGGCCTGACGAGGTACTAGGGGTGTGCCGGGATTTAAGTAATCAGATACTTGTACTCAGTACTACACAGTCCCGTATGTATCCAGATACCGGTGGCCGAAAGTATCTGATACATATACAAGTACTCGCTAAGTCGCTAGGTCGCAGCAGAGGCTCGGAGTGACTGGCTGTGGCTGCGCGCGCACAATGTCTACGATTACTTGGGACGGGACGGGACTGACGGACCAATAGGAATACAAGAGTTTTGGCGTGAATGCGCGCCAATTCAGCATAGCATAAGGCAAATAGGCCATCTTTCATTAGTTTAACAAAATTTAAAAGTGAGTCGGCATGACCTAAATATTGAAGTATTATTTTGTTGTGATTTTCAAGTGTATATACTAGTGCTGTAATTGATTATTGTGGTTACAGTGAGTTTATTTTAGTCACTAGTTTATTTATTAAACTACGGGGCACTTAATTGCCACTGTTTATTAGTATGTTAACTTAAAATAAAATACAAGTTTACGAAATTATCCTTATTATAAAATAGGAATTTGACAAAAATATATTTAAGTCCCTCTTATTATTTGTTACACAATATCTAACAGATTTTTTTGTTAGATTTTAGTATAGTTTAAGTATATAAAGTATAGTTTAGTTTTGCTACCGGCAGCCACTGATTTACTTGCCTTGTTACCGAATTAGTGTAGTTTATTGTACTTTACGTTTGAGTGGTTAGGTTAGTATAAGTTAAGTTTGCTGAAATATTAATTTTATCAAGACCCAGAAAAATGGACCAAAAAAGGAAAAAAGTAAGTGAGGTTTGGCCATTTTTTTAAGTTATTACCAAAGATATTGCTATGTGTAAACTTTGCAAAAACAAGCTATCATATAAAGGTTCATCTTCGAACCTCAGGAAACACCTTCAGAGGAAGCATCCGACAGTAGCACTTCCTAGCACACAGACTCTGAATGATGTTAGCGGAATTAAAAGTAGGGCCATTAATGAAGAAACACCAGTAATTATTTTACTAGGTAGTTTTAATGTAGAACCAACAACTTCAATGCCACATGCCGAATCCTTACCTGGTCCTAGTTCTCAAGTGAGTATCCCAAGCTCAAGTTCAACAGTCATGGGAACCACAGAGATATATAACATTAACAGAACTAGACAATCAACTCTCACATCATTTGTACCCAAAAAGATTTTATCTCAGGATAAAAATAAAATTGATACTGCTATGATGAAGCTTTTCTCGTGGGATTTTCAACCCTTTTCACTGGTAGAAGACAAAGGGTTTAAAAATCTGATAAATATTGTAGCTCCTTCCTACAAGATTCCGTCACGTAAATTTTTTTCAAACACTATGTTGCCGGCTTTGTACGAGGAGACATGCATCAATTTAAAAAAAACTCTTTGTGAAGAGGCAGTTGACGTCTGTTTAACAACGGATTCGTGGACATCATCAAAAAATGAGAGCTCTTTAGCTGTCACAGGTCACTACATTAATCCTAATTTTGAAATTAAAACAATTTTGTTGGATTGCTCACATTTTGAGAATTCCCATACAGCTGAAAACTTGGCTACTTCAATTTCCAATACAATCAGTGAATGGGGCCTCAACAATAAAATAACAATGGTGGTAACAGACAATGCAGCGAATATAACAAAATCTGTTACTGATGTATTAAAATTAAAACATTATGGCTGCTATGCCCACAAATTGAACCTGGTAGTTCAAAATGCCCTCAAGCCAGTTGAGAATATTATTAATAAAATTAAGCATATAGTAGCTCATTTTAAAAGGAGCTCAAAGGCTTCACTAATGCTAGTTAAATATCAAGAACAGCTTGGTATTAATCAACCAAAAAAGTTAATACAAGACATCGTAACGCGATGGAACTCTACATTTTTAATGGTTGAGAGATTTATGCTGCTAGAAGAAGCAATAAAACATTGTCTTGCTCTTCTAAATACTGACTTAATTCCTCTGAGCACAGAAGAGTCGCAAACAGCCAAAGAAATGTGCACCTTATTAGAGCCATTTTTCTAAGTCACTAAGGAAATGAGTAGTGAGAAATACCTTAATGCCAGTAAAATCATTCCAATAACCCGGGGCTTGAAATCTGTGATTGGAAAAATTGAAATGACCCTTACTAAAGAAAGTATTAAAGTAATGGCAGCAATATTAAATCAAGAAGTTGAAACACGGTTTGCCAATCTAGAAATGAGCCAATCATTTACTTTATGTTCCTTTCTTGATCCTCGTTACAAATACCACATGTTCGAGGATGAAAAATCAGCAGATAATACAAAACAACGGCTGATAAAGTTGGTGACTGGTCTAATCAATCAAGCCAGTAGTCAAGGTAATAATCAAAATAACGACCAATCCCTTGATAATAGTGACAAAAATAAAAAAATATCAGTGTGGGACTATTATGAGGAGACGATGAAAAAGGTGAAACCAAAAGGAACGTCAACTTCGATGGCAATTCAAGAGGTAATATACATATTTTTTATTTATTATACATATATTTAAGATTATTAACATGTTTATTGTTATAAATGCAACATTAATAAACATGAGTTAATATTAAAAAACATTAATTGTTTGTACTGTATTGATAACATATTTTTTAAATGTGGCCATTTTAATTCTTTAATTCAAGTTAATTGTTATTCTTTCTTGAACTGAGATAAGTGAAATATAAATTGTAACTGCAAATAATAATAATAACATACAATTATCAATAAAAAATTTTTAACATATTTGTATAATATTATTGTAATATAATTAGGCCTTATCAAATTTGTTATATTTAGGTTCAACGGTACATGGATGATGACCCTATAAGTAAAAACGAAGACCCATTGAAATGGTGGAAGAACCATCAACACGTTTTTCCTAATCTGGCAAAAGTTGTTAGATTAAATTGTAACATTATGGCGACATCGGTACCATGTGAGCGGGTTTTCTCCAAAGCTGGCTACATATTGTCAGAAAGAAGAACCCGCTTAACATCAGCTAAACTAAAACAACTTGTTTTCCTAAACATGAATCTCAAGTAACATCTGTAAATAATGTAAATAAGTCCATACTTTCATCAGACAATATTATGTATTTTATCTGACGATCTAAATTTTCCTTCTAGTAACAACTAGCATTGCATTGGAGTACTCTGTATGCTCCTTGATAAGTTAAAAATTTAAAAAGGTAGGCCTAGTCTTTATATGTTTTTCCTTTATATTGTATAACATTTTCAGGTTGTAGTATTTATGTTGTAATTTTTTTGTATGTATATATGGATGTGGAACTTAAATTGGTTCAAAGTGCAATGCTATTATAATGTCAGTGTATTTTTCATTCTCTAGAGTAGGCCTACTGTAATTATTGTATAATTGTTTAGCTTTTATGTATGTAGATAAAAATTTATGAACATGTCAAATCTGAAAGATGTATTTAATAGTAGTAAAAAAATTATTTAATTATTGCAAATCAAAATATAAATTGTATATATTATCTATTTGTGTCTAGTTTTGGGTTTTACAAAGACAAATTGTTATTTAAGACTGCACTGATTGTATCTATAAAGTAAGGTTCCATTATTAATTTCTGGTGACAGCAGGTTATGTAATTAAATATGAAGGAACCTCAAAACAGGCTTGCCTTTGAGGCCCTATTGTTTTCCATTTGTGTGGGTTGATTTGTATCACATAATGTAATAATTGTATGCAATGTATTGTTTATACCAAATAAATTGTTCTTGATTCTTGTATCAGTTAAATACCAGTATTTGGATTCCTATAGGGTATGGTATCTGCAATAGATACAGTACTAAGTACTCATGAGTACAAAGTAATCATTAAAAGTAATCAGTATCTTCGAGTACCAGTCCCGGCAGTATCAAGTATTTAAAAGTACTCATTTAGCCCATCTCTACGAGGTACCGCCTTACATCTTTAAAGCTTGCGCTGAGTGTTTTGTTACGCTGTTACATTATCTTTTTAATTTATCTGTAAAAAATAAAGTTTTTTCAGACGTGTGGAAAACCACCAAAGTGGTACCAGTACCGAAAAAAGGTTCTAAAAAGGACATAAAAAACTACCGACCCATTGCTCTTTTATCCTCGCCTGCTAAAGTATTCGAATCGGTTATTTACAATAGATTATTTTTCTACGTAAAGAGTCATATTAGTGAATTCCAGCATGGTTTTTTTCCCTAACAGGTCAATAAACTCCAATCTTCTAAATTTCACTCAGTACTGTATGTCAGCTAAAGACAATAACGCCCAAATTGATGTAGTATATACCGATTTTGCCAAGGCTTTCGATAAAGTCACTGCATTAGCCCTTCTGAGTAAGTTAAACTTTTTTGGTCTAACTAAAAACACTCTTAAATTGTTTGCTTCTTACTTGTACAGAAGTTAACAATATGTTTTTTTTTAGGGGTTTTTGTCCAAAAAATTTATTGTTGAGTCAGGCGTACCTCAGGGCTCAAACCTTGGTCCCTTACTGTTTCTAATATTTATTAATGATATCATTAAATGTGTAAAGAACAGTTTAATTTTGTTATATGCCGATGATATAAAAATATTCAAAAAAATTAGAAGTTTGTTAGATTGCCACCTATTGCAAGAGGATTTACATTCGCTGTTCACATGGAGCACCAAAAATTTTAAATGTAATGTTAAAAAGTGTGCTGTAATGACGTTTACTAAGAAAACTGAGAGAAATACTATTCGTTTTAATTACTCTATTGGCGGTGAACAGTTATCATTAAAGACAAGTTTTAAAGATTTGGGAATTATATTTGATTAAAATTTTTCATTTGTAGAACATGTTATAGCCATTTGTAAATCAGCTTATTCCATGATGGGTTTTATTAGAAGAACGGGATTTTTTTTGACAAAGCCGAACTCACTCAAGCTTTTATTCTTTTCGTTGGTAAGGTCAAAATTAGAGTACGGGTCAATAATATGGTATCCACACATTAATTATCTCTCTGATATGATTGAAAATGTTCAAAACAAATTTTTAAGATTTTTGTATTTTAAATCATTTAGAATTCCCGCCACCTTGATACCTTATAGCCAATTATTAAGTGTTTTTGAATTAGTGAGCCTTTCCAAAAGACGAGACGCGTGTGTACTGATGTACCTGCAGAAACTGGCGCGCGGCAAGCTGGACAACAGCCGCCTGTTGTCTCAGCTGGACTTCACTGTGCCTCGGCACAACTCTCGCTGCTCCTTCCTGCTCACTCCGCGGTACTCACGTACCAACTTAGGTTATTACTCCCCTATCAATCTTATGTCCAGGCTGTATAACATTTACTCTCCCTCAATAGATTTATTTCACCATTCCATTAAAATTGAGAGTTTGCATAATGTTTTAGTTATATAATTCGTTATTACACTAATATTATATTTTGTTAAGTTTTTTTATAAATTTTATTTATGTTGATTGATTTTTTATTGTTGTGCATATTATCAACTGGTTAACTGATACTGTCACTCGTTTATTTGTACTATTACGGGATGCTCATTTGCATGTTAAGCGTATTTAGTGTACATCTTTTTTATAGCCCAAGTTATATTGTTTATATATATATATATATATATATATATATATATATATATATATATATATGTATGTTTATAATTATCTTATGGTTCGTGTATTATGGTTTAAATTGGAAATGTTTTGTGCTGGACTGATCGAAGAACTTTATCAAGAATTCTTACTCTGCTGCATGTATTGTTAGATGTATAATAATTAATGCTACATTGTAATTGGCATTGCTGTTATGTAGCATTCACAAAAATTAAAAAAAAAATATATATTATATATTTTAGATGCTCAATTTTTTGTCTTGTTCGGTACAGGAAAATAAGATGATAAAATTTTAAAATTTTTATTAGCTTATTTTACCTTTTTTTTCATATGAATATGTAAATAAGCAACATTTTTTACTTTAAAGTAAGCCTCAGGCATTGATCACTATATGAATCAATACAAAATATTATTACTATTAATAACAAATGTATAATTGAGTAAATTTACATGTACATAAACTGATAAAGACATTAAATGCCTGCACATAACACATCATAAAAAATAAGTACAGTAGAACCCGTCATATCCGACCTCAGCATTACTGGCTCCTCAGTATATCCGACCTAGTGCCCGACCGTCTGCTGTTTCCTGGAAAAAGCCACTAGCGCCGTTCACATTCAGATTTGAAAGATTAACGTTGTGAGTCAGTAGCTCAGTACAGTTATCAGACGAGTGTCATGTGTCCTAATTGTTTGATAATTGTACAGTGTATTAACATTTTTATTTCCACTTTATAATACACTTCCATAAGGGCATTGACTACAACTGAATGGCTTGTCTCCTGTGTGAGTTCTCATGTGTATATTTAAATTGCTCTTTCGTGCAGTTCTATAAAGGTACTGATTACAACTGAATGGTTTGTCTCCCGTATAAATCTTCAAGTGGTTTCTTACTTGGGACTTATATGTACTTGTAAATGTGCCCTGACTACAACTTGTAAATTTTTCTGTTTTAATTGTCTTAATTCTTCTGCCATAATTCTTCTCTAAATTGTCTGGTTCTGCATGACTGTTCAGATCAACCACCTTTAACAAATGAATAACTCACATTACTCACTTTTCCAGTTCTTATTTATTTATGTAAAGAACATCGCACACCAAAGGCTTATGACATTTTATTACTGTTCAACATGGTAAGCATTTACATACTATTAGACCAGTTTAATATAAGTGATACATACATTCTTGAATTAAAACTGGCAGATATAGAAATTAACATATCAGTTTATATAATCATAATATTTTTATTGTTTTTAAAACTATGCGCTTAATAAAATAAATTCACTGAACCAAACAAAAAGAGAAACAAACAACCATTAAAGTTGCTATATCGTAGACAACCATGCTTGTATCGCATAAACAATTTAACTGGTCCCTTTTAACCTTTGAAACAAATATATTTACTCAAGTATTGTAAGAGAACAAAGAATATCACTCATTATAATTCTAGTTTCAATTTAAGTTGTTATCTAAATTACTGAATAATGAACCTGTTCTAAAGAACACCTTTGTAAGCATGGAAATTTACTTAATACAAAAGAATAATTTTTCCTCATATTGAAGTTTATTTAAAAATTAAATTTTAATGTAATAATAAAAGGTGAATTAAATAAGTTTAAATATTTTGTTTAGGATTAAGGGAAAAATAGTTTTACATGACATGATAATATGGAACAAAAGATATGGTTATCTGGACATAGCAGTAAAATTCAAGACACTCTTTATTAGTTGGAATCGTGGCCGTAGTATTTTAATCCAGCCAAGGACTTTCTCATGTTGGTTGCTTTATTTAAAGCACCTTTCAATTGGATAAGAGATTTTGTGGTTCTGAATCTCGTGTGGCCAGTTATTGCAGTTATGGGTGTTGGGTGCTTTTTGGATAATGTACCGTATTCAACCTTTACTTGCATGATTGAGGAGTTTTGCCTAGTGTGGCTTCATAGTTTTTTTGGTGGAAAGTGTATGTCAGTGTTTATGGGCGGAGTTAGCTGGGTAAGTATCCTCCTTCTTTTTTGTTGTGCTTTAGTTTTCAGGCAAAATTCAACCAGTCAACCAAACATGATTATTATTCAAAGATAGCACATGCTCTTCAAGAACAGCGATAGTAGCTCCGCTCCAAGTAGGAAGATAAAATTTCAACAGCATTTTATCCTATCACCAACTTTACAAGTTGATTATGCCCACTGTCCCCCCTCCCATCAAGGTTCCTCATGTCAACTAGAGTAACAGCTTCACTTTAAGTTGTTGTGGGTTATACCTTTAATCAATTTAACAGTTACAAAATGCAAGACTTCATTAAATAAATAAAATTCTTTTTAATTTATATAGAACTGCTATATTTTATTAGGGGTGTGCAATGCAGCAAATTTATTTCGATTCCATGCAGCAATGCAATTCATAGAATTTTGATTCGATACAACTCGATTTGATACGCACATAATGAATTTATGGTTTTTATTTAGTTTTAGAAGTGGTCAGGTAACAATAGCACCTCTTGAAAAAGGTACTCTATCTTTCTAGTACAAAGAAAGGTAATTTAAAACATGCATTTTTTAAATTATATAAATGTTAGCTAGTTTTTGTTATACGTATGCAAAAAATAAAAAAATTAACTTTATATAAAAGTAAGAAGGTTAATAATAATAATACTAGCTGAACCCGGCGGACGTTGTCTCGCCTTTCATTTTTCATTGACATACCAAAATAAAGCAATAAAAAGAATTATAGAAAAAAACCATTATTTATTAAATGAGTGCAAGCGGGTAAACAATATTTTTGGTCTTCTTATTTGGTGTATAAATGTAAAGGTTTTTTGGTGAGCCTACTCTCGAGCAAGCGACGTAGAGCTGTCCATGTGAAAAACATGGATTACTTAACTTTATTGCGGCAACGTGCAATGACTGTCCTTGAGATTTATTAATAGTTATTGCGAAAGCAAGTCGCACAGGAAATTACAGAGGAAAAAAGGTAACACCAAATACAGATCACCTGATCAAGTAAAAGTAGTGTGTGCTACACTCTCAAGGTGAAATGTAGAACTACAATAAATCAAAACATATACAGCACTGTTGTTGTGAGAACTTCAATCTGCTTATGGCATCGGCATGTGAAACTACATTAAACCACACAGTCATATGTAAATTGTAACAATTCAGATTCTCCATTTGAATAACATGGGATCTCTAGGAGGCCGTGGGGCGGGGATCCTGTGGACGGATCTGCATCAAACTTCACAGAAACCATCTCGGGAGTATACAGGACAACATCCTAAAGTTTCATGGCTATCGGTTGGATGGTTTGACAGCGCATAAACTTCAAACCCTGATATATATATATATATATATATATATATATATATATATATATATATATATATATACAAACATCCTCTTTTATAAATATAGATAAGAAATGTAAGATGAAGGGATTCACAGAATGCAGTAGGTCTAAAACACATAAAATCATTTTATTTTGAAATATAATTTTAGGGCTTAATAACTTTGTTTATCACTAAGTATGCTTAAGTAATTAAGGACAAATATAGGAAAATCTAGTAATAAAGAAAGTTAATGGCTCTGTATTAAATTCATTAAATTCAAATGTCTACAGTTGAACTTTGCTATTGTTGCGAGGGAATAACTAGTCAAAATTATAAAAATTGAATTTGTTACAGTTAAAATCATGTACTTTAAAAGTAAAAAGAAAAATGTATAAAATAATGGAAACCAACTTAATTATTGTTATTCACGCTCTCAGTTGGAAAATGATAAAAGCCATAAAACTAATTAAAATTCCCGCTCAATTCCTGCCTGGCGGGGGGAGGTTGGGAGTGTGAAAAAAGGCTGATGTTTGTCACATAACTGTACAATAACCAATAGTCGGAATCAGGTGTACCAACTATCAGTCTGCAGTGAATTAAATACTTTAGCCAACAAAACAAATTGCAATGTTGTAGGTGCTGTGGTTGTTTTACAAAAAATGTGTATGTATACCCTTTTTTGCAATACAAATAAAATATTGGGTAGAAAGCCAGAAGGTTCTTGTGTTGGTTGGTGCCCTCTCGAGGAAATTTCGTGCTGTACGTTGGCAATGGTCACGTGACAACGATGATGTAGAAGAGCAACCGTCAGTTTATGTTTAGTCATCTTTATTTATACACAACGCTCTCTCGAACGCCCGTATTTACCATAATAAGTGTAGTGAATTGAAATGAAAGTGTAATGTAGTTCATGTATAATACATTTTAACGCATTCAAGATCTTTATTCGTCAAAAATAGTACAAGACTATACAGACTTCGTCATACATTAGATACATAATAGACAGAAAACAATTGACAAGAAATAATATAATGATAATGAACATGTGATAATATTAAAAAACAAAATGATTTTTCTGTATGAAAAATAGGCTAAATTAATGCCAATCATGAACTATATCTAAAATTAGCGTAAGAGTATAAATTAAGTACTATCCATTTGTAATAGGCCTACATAAAAAGTCAGTATTATTGTTACAAGTATTTTAGTGGAAGTGACGGTACGTAAAAGGAAATTAGTTATAGGCATTATTCAACAAGTCCTACAACTAATCAACATTACATTATACTTATATAAAAGCACAGGCACTTCAAAATCATAATAATAACAATCCAACATACAAACCGAAAAACTAGTTTTTAATCTGATAGTGAGAAATCACTTTTCGAAAATTTTTTTTCATTTCACATGTTTTTTTAATACTAGACACAAACATATAATTGGTTTTGCAGTTAAATTATTTTTGGCACGAAAAATGCATTTTTTACTGACCTAACCTAACTTATCCTAGTCGTCTACTCAACAGAAATTCGTAATTTGTGTTAAATTTGAGTGTTTGGCCTCCGTGACGCCCTGCCGGCCTTCACTCCTGCGGGAATAGATTAATTCAGTTTTCGTGATTAATAGTTGTTGTATATAATAATCACGTAATCGCGATTCGCTGCAAAAGTAGTTTTTCCGTTAAATCTAGAAAAATAATTGTAATAGACCAAAACAGTTTTCAAAGTCGTATTTAGCACAAAAAAAACACATCGAAATAACAAAAATAAGATTAAAATACCATTTAAATTAACGGAAATAGGACAGAAATACTAAAAGTTGTGACATTGGTTTTTATCAAATTTGTCGGTAAAATACGTAATTTCCGCCGAATAAAAAGCATATCTTGTGAAAATACAGCCAATTCTATACCCATTTCAAGTAAAACTTTACAATTTTGTTTGGTGGCAAGAAACTACATAAATACCCTCAAGAGATATAAACTCATATTTGACCACTTTTTCAACATAAAATCGTATTTTCAGAGGTGGCAAGAAAGTGTATAATTACCCAATTTTCACATGCTTAGATTATCTAGTTGGTGAAAAAACTCATTATTATTAATATTATTGACTCATAACAATTAAAACAAAAGAAAGAAGTAACTATGCAGCAGAGCAAACAACGGCTGTTATTATGGAAAACTGGAAAAGGAAAATAAAACACATCAAACATAATTAGACAGCTTGGTCTGTAAACGACAGCTGATGTAATAACATAGACCTTCTATCATATGTATAATAAAAGGTCTATGGTAATACATATGATAAAGACATACACTGATATAAACAAGTAAGTTCTTGTAGTGCGTTTATTTTGGAATACCCAAGGTATCATTAATAAGATAGACTAGCTATCACTTCTGGCTAATGAATTAAATTTTAATATTATGGCAGTAGCTGAACATTGGCTATTTAGCGAGCATTCTAAACTTATTTCAATACCAGGTTTTAGACCTGCCTCATTATTCAGCAGGAATAATAAAATTCATGGTGGAACAGGAATATTTGTTAAAGAGGATCTCAATTACAATGAAATTAGCATTGTTAAAGATATGTCAGTTGAAATGGTCTGTGAAGCTGTTGCCATAGACTGCCCCAAACTTAATATTATTGTTTTATCTATTTATAGGCCCTATAATGAGGATGTTGTATATTTTAATAATTTCTTAACTTGTTTATATAATATTCTTTGTACAGTCAGTAAATCTAATTTTAGTTTGATTGTGTGTGGAGACTTTAATGTAAAATTTAACACTAATGACAATTTTGAAATTGATTTACTTAACTTTACTTATTTAACTGTTTTAACATTAGCCTAACTGTCAATGACATCACTAGGCCTGGTATATCTACAGTAGGTTATTGTTTAGATAATATTGTTACAGATATTCATATGAGTAAATGGTCCTCAGATATTATTCAAACTAGGGTTTCTGACCATTTTGCCATTTTATTCAAATTGACAATTGACTCACCAGCAAGCTCCATACAAAATAGGAAACCTGTCATTAAAAATGTACCTGTCATTAAAAATGTAACTAGAGTAATAAATGATGTAAATATCTATGTATACAGGAGATTATTGGGGGAGCTAAATTGGTTAGAGGTTTACTCACAAGGTACTGCTGAAGGTAAATTTAATGTATTTTTTGATAAACTTATGTGGGCTATCAATGGTGCCTTTCCTCTTGTTAATATTAAGACAAAAACGTCAAAAAGTGACAACAATTGGTACAATAATGACTTACACAAATTGAAACAAGTGTGATAAACTTTATAGCTTATCAAGAATTGTCCCTTCTGATAGCAACATACACAAGGAACTGTTAGCTAAATATAGGAAAACCAAAAACTTATACAGGGTGATTCATGACGTTCTCCCCCCACTTCTATAGCATATTCTACTACTATAAACAATGAAAAAGTGTCATATAAACATAGGTCCAAAAACGCTTCGTTAGCGAGTTACAGCCATCAAAAGATTTCGTCATGGTTCATGGGCAAAAAATGAAATAATATTGTACATAACTTATGGAAAGGTATATTAGGATTGAAATTCCATGATTTCATATGTATTTTCACATGGAAAAGCTAATAAAATAGGTTTGAGAACTATTAAAACTATCAAACTACTATCAACTATCAAGTACCTATTCAAGAACTATCAAAAACCTTAAGTAGTTTTTGAGTAATCCGGGTTAAAATTGGGATATTAGGACAAAAAATTCAGTTTTTCTCAGTTTAGTGTACAGAAACGTTGTTAAATTGGTTACAAAGGCACACAACTTTCGTACATTATTTATTTAGAATTTAATTCTGAGTAGATTGATATAAGTTGTGTAAAAAATACTACAGAAATAAGAACAGAAACTCAAATTTATTAAATTAAATACACTATTAATGCAAAAGAAATTACTATACAAATTAAACAAAATCATTGCTTTGGTCTAACAAATGCAATTATTATTATAATTGTTATTAAGAATAAAACTAAGAGTAAATAATAAATGATAAATCCAAAAAAATAAACAATAAACATTGTCCAGCATCATTTTACAACCAATAACAACATAATATTGTACGCAAAACCTTTTTCTAATTTGTTTAATTTTTTTCCTAAGTTGGTAACGCATGAACAAAAGCTGATGAACAATTATTTCCTGATCCGGTTTGTACATAACCTGTTAATTACAGTATAACAGTACTGTAGTAGTGTTTTGCAAGTTACAAAAGCTATTTGTGTGAAGTGCATTGCAATAATAATTGTTTTCTGCGAGTTGTCTATTGGTTGTTTTGTCAGTGAAATAATGCCTTACGTATTTACATCGGAATAATATGCTGATATGGTTTTTATTTTGGGTTATTGTAATGGTAATGGTTATTGTAATGCTAAAGCTGCTAGAGATGAATATGAACTACGTTACCCTAATAGGAGGATTCCAGATTCCAAAACAATACGTGAAACTTTCCTCACTCTTCGGGATACAGGATCACTACCAAGTATTCGTACTAGTTATGAACGTGCTTTCCAACATGATGATAATAACATTATTAACGCTGTTCTCCGAAGTCCAGGTGTAAGTACACAGCGTCTCTCTAGGCGGATAGGAGTTTCACAGTCAACTGTGTGGAGATCACTCAAGCGACATCAATTTCATCCATTTCATAAACAAAAGGTTCAACATCTACAGCCGGGGGATGGCCCACTTCGCTTGGAGTTTTGCTACTTTTTAAATACTAATCAACAACTGTACAAGCGTATTCTCTTAACTGATGAAGCACAGTTCACTAGGGATGGGGTCAACAACTTGCACAATGAGCACTCATGGGCTCAAGAAAATCCTCATGAGGTAATTGAACAGAACTTTCAACACCGATTTAGTGTCAATGTCTGGTGTGGTCTTATACACAATTGGCTGATTGGACCATTCATACTACCTGCACGACTAAATGCTGAGTTTTATTTGCACTTCCTTCAAGATGAGTTGCCACAGCTGCTTGAGGATATTCCTTTGCATCTCAGACGAAATTTGTTCTTCCAGCATGATGGAGCACCTCCCCACTTTTCTCGGGCCGTTATTACTCACTTGAATGATCAATTTCCTGGACGATGGATTGGCCGTGGAGGGCCTTACCCTTGGCCACCAAGATCACCAGATCTATCTCCATTGGATTATTGTATCTGGGGATGGATGAAAGGTCTAGTCTACAAGACAAGAGTTAATTCGCGAGAAGAATTAACTGCCCGTATTATGGATTCTGCTACACAGCTAAAGGAACACCCAAGAAAATTGAGAAATTCAACAAAAGCAGTACACAAACGTGCTTTAAAATGCATCGAAAATGGAGGCCTCACTTTTGAACATGTACTGTAATAAAAAACATGTCTAAAGTTGGGAAAATCAATTTGTTGTTCTTTTAAGGTAATTTATGTATTTAATTTAATAAATTTGAGTTTCTGTTCTTATTTCTGTAGTATTTTTTACACAACTTATATCAATCTACTCAGAATTAAATTCTAAACAAATAATGTACGAAAGTTGTGTGCCTTTGTAACCAATTTAACAACGTTTCTGTACACTAAACTGAGAAAAACTGAATTTTTTGTCCTAATATCCCAATTTTAACCCGGATTACTCAAAAACTACTTAAGGTACAGTTCTCAAACCTATTTTATTAGCTTTTCCATGTGAAAATGCATATGAAATCATGGAATTTCAATCCTAATATACCTTTCCATAAGTTATGTACAATATTATTTCATTTTTTGCCCATGAACCATGACGAAATCTTTTGATGGCTGTAACTCGCTAACGAAGCGTTTTTGGACCTATGTTTATATGACATTTTTTCATTGTTTTTAGTAGTAGAATATGCTATAGAAGTGGGGGGAGAACGTCATGAATCACCCTGTATAGGCTAAGTATTACTAAGGCCAATATGAATTACTATGAAGGTAAAATAAATGAGTCTGCAAATAAAACTAAGAAAATGTGGAATATTGTGAATAACCTGGCAAACAATAACTCTAGGGCAGTTATGTCGGACAATGAAATAGGTTCAAATGAATTCAATGATTTCTTTGTTGATAACATTAGTAAAATTAGCTTGAATATTCCTCCTAGTAACAACAGTAGTTCTTACTACTGCAAAAAGTTTACTGGACCTAAAATTAAATTTTCATTTAGACCTATGAGTGTGGAGGAAGTCTACTCTAAAATTAGTATGTTAAGTAACAGTAAATGTATAGATATCTTTGGTATTAACTCTGCAATCATTAAAATCTCTGCAGTATTTATTTGTGAAGTATTAGCCTATTTATTTAATGAATGTATAATTAAAAACAATGTATTCCCTAGTAAGTTAAAGAATGTGAAAGTAATCCCGGTGTTCAAAAAAGGTTGTAAAAATGACATAAATAATTTTAGACCCATATCTATTGTCCCTGTTTTGTCCAAACTGTTTGAGTACTTGATCCATGAACAATTATCTGATCATTTTGAAAAGAATGAAATGCTTTGTAACAAACAATTTGGATTTGGTCCAAAAAGAAATACTACCCAGGCAGTAACTAAGCTTGTAAATGATTTACAAAATAGTTTAAGTGTAGGTTTTAGGTCTTACGATATGTCAAAGGCTTTTGTTACTGTCGAACACAAATTACTTGGAGATAAACTTTCCTTTTATGGCCTAAATTTAGAATCTGTAAATATTAATATATCTTATTTGGAAAATAGATCTCAATTTGTATATAAGAACGGTGTACTGTCTAAAGGTAGACTGGTCAAATTTGGTGTGCCACAAGGTTCAGTCCTTGGGCCCTTACTTTTCAATATATATATATATATATCAATGATCTCACATATACAATAGACAGCATCTACAATGATGGGTACCTGTTTGCTGATGATTTTAACCTTAAGGTGACCTGCAAAAGTAGGGCTGAAGTTGATGTAATTGTATCCCAAAATTCAATTTTGTTAAAAGACTGGTGCTCTGCTAATAATTTGTTATTAAATATGGATAAGATTAATGATGTATATTTTACTTATAACAGTTCTGTGATCAGAGATTCAGATAAATTTTCATTAAAATTCTTGGGCATCTGGTTAGAATCTAACCTGGACTGGAGTACACATGTAGATTATGTAACTAAAAAATTGTCTAAAGGTGTATATATGTTAAGGCGACTTAAATCTTGTGTAAAGCCTGATGTTCTTTTACATGTGTATTATGCTCAAATTCAAAGTATAGTGTTATGGGATACTGTTATGGGGTAATAGTTGCCTTGCATACAAAATCCTAATATTGCAGAAAAGAATTGTTAGATTGTTAACTAATTCACCTTTCCGAGCTCATTGCAGACCTTTTCTTGAACAACTTGGAATCTTAACTTTCCCGTCCTTATATGTTTTAAGTGTACTTTGCCATGTTCATAATAATATTGATATATTCAAAACCAATAGTCATTTCCATAGCTATAATACTAGAAACAAAAATAGTTTAAGGATTGAACAGTATCATTATAGCACATCACAAAAAAATAATTCCATACCTAAAGAAATAAAAATTAAGTCCTTTCCTTCTTTTATAAATAAAGTTAAGCATATTTTAAACTGTGCATGTCTATATAAGATAGATGAATTTTTTTGAAATCAACTGAAAATATTATATATAAATAGGTTATTATTAATTGTTTTTGGTTGTAAATTGAAATATGTTATTTAATTTTTTAGAACATGCTTGTACTGTTATACTATAATGACTTAGCATTTGTTATTTGTATGTTATATATGTATATCTATTTTCCATCTTATACTTGACGATGTCGATGCATTCTTTGTATTGTTTATGACTAATAAACTCTTATTTATGCCAATCTAAGATGGCGGACACTGAAGAATAACTAGTGAAGTGCTCCCCTTAATTATTAAGTTTTTAGTAAGTTAAACCAACAAAATACTTTCTAACTTCTTTCCACATTGACAACATAACTGTAAGTAACAATGTACTAAGAAACTTACAAAGAATTATCTACAAGAAAATGTATTTTTCACTAAATAAATGCTACCCTCCCCTTTAGTCCTAGCTCTAATAGGGGAACCGAGCCTCAGGTACAGTGGTATAAACCCACCCGCCTACTCATACACGTACAGTGGTATAAATCCACTCACCCATCCATACATATACAGTGGTATTAACCCACCCGCCCACCCATACACATACAGTGGTATTGACCCACCTTCAATATGAATTGTTTGTGTCAATGATCTCACATATACAATAGACAGCATCTACAATGATGGGTACCTGTTTGCTGATGATTTTAACCTTAAGGTGACCTGCAAAAGTAGGGCTGAAGTTGATGTAATTGTATCCCAAAATTCAATATGATATGAAGATATATGAGGTAGGTGACCCAAATAAGGCCACGTTAACGTTTTAATTTGTTTTTAAAAGGAGGCATTTGAATTAGAAAATAAAGAATTCTACTGCCTCTTTATTTTCTAACAAATTCAATTAATTTGTAGTAGTACAGTAAAAATTCAATTAATTTTTATCAAGTGGTGAAACCCTCAACATGACCCAACCGCCCTCCCATACACGTACAGTCGTAATGACCCACCCACCCACCCATACACGTACAGTCGTAATACTTCATTGTATTGCCAACTTTATGACGGCGATATGCCGTAATTTAGCTACAGTCACGTATTGTGTGAATCGCCTCAATAATGTTGAATGCACTAAAGAATGTTACACATGTAAACCCAAATATTGTGCAGTTTGCTCTCATACACATACAGTGGTATTGACCCACCCGTCCACCCATACACGTACAGTGGTATTGACCCACCCGTCCACCTATACATGTACAGTGGTATTGGCCCACCCGCCCACCCATACACGCAGGTGGCGGATGGCGAACGCTCCATCAGATATGGTGGACAGCTGCGAATAAGGGGTAACCCGAATAAGCAGTCCCGGACCGAGGCGGCAGCACCAGAGGGCGTGGGAGGGTGATCTGTGGCAGGGTCACAATCAGCAAATCCACATGAGCCCGATGATAGTGCTGTGTCATGGCGAGGAAGTGCCGCCATTAAATAAGCACTGCCCGTACTGCCTTGTACGACAGGGTTTGGATACCCAAAGGCTAGGAGAAGGATACTCTGATGTAACACCGAGGTCATGTTAGGATCTTGGAGCTGCAGTGAAAGTCACTAACCTAGGAGAAGGTGACTCCGAAATCAAAACTCTGGTCCCCCAGGTTGGGGGTTGGGCGTTGGGCCGACAACCCTACCCTGGAAAAATCATTTGTTCAGCAACGCCAACAAAATGCCTCGGACCATGATGGAACAACTGGGAAACGACCCCTGCTCAGAAATAAGGACTTGAGACTTGGAACTTGGAACTTGGAACGTAAGGACCCTGGCTGTGCCTGGAAAAATAAATATTTTGAGTGAAGAGCTAAAAGAATATAACATTGATATAGCAGCCTTACAAGAGACAAAGTGGCCATTTTGTGGCAACTTAATACAGAAAGTTACCAAATATTATATAGCGGCTGTGACGATGGCAGACACTACGCAGGCGTAGGTTTCGCCATAAGAAGACAGTTACTAGAATCTGTGACATGTTATAAAGCTATAAATGAAAGAATTTGTTACATTAGGTTAAGAGGAAAATTTAATAATTTATCTGTGATTATTTACTATGCGCCAACCGAAGAAAGCAATGATGAAGATAGACATTTTTTATACACAATTAGAAGAATTAGTTACCGATATTTCAGATTATGATACGCTTATAATGTTAGGAGATGCAAATGCTAAAATAGGTAGAGAAGATATATGGAGAAGTGTAGCTGGAAAAGAAAGCTTACATGAAGAAAGTAATGAAAATGGTGTAAGGTTACTAAGTTTTGCTTGCTCCACAGACTTATTCATAGCAAGTACAAAATTTCTAGAAAAAATATATACAAACAGACCTGGGTATCACCTGATGGACACACGGTAAACCAAATAGACCATGCCCTAGTAGATAAGAGACATCTGAGCTCAGTGACCCAGGTAAGAAGCCTAAGGGGAGCAGAATGTGGCACTGATCACTATTTAGTCTTAATAAAAATAAGACAAAGATTAAAAATAGAAAAGAGAAAAAAGAATAAAGCTGAAGAAAGGATATTGTTTGAACCAAACAAGATAAATGAATACCAAATCGAACTGAAGAATAGATTTGCTGTATTAGCACAAGACGCCGGAGAGGATGTAGAAAGAGTATGGGAAACCATTAAGAAAGGGGTCAAAGAATCAGCTGAAACAGTCTTTGAAAAAAGTAAGATTATTAAAAAACCATGGTTTAATGAAGAGTGCCAAAAACTTGTTCAAGAAAGAAGACAAACGAAAAAGAAAACTCTCGCAGATAACACGGCGGAGTCAAAGGCAAGATACCAACTCCTAAATAGAGAAGTAAACAAAACACTAAGAAGAGAAAAAAGAAAGTATATAAACAACACTCTATTACGAGCAGAGCAGGACTGCAACCAAAATAACTCTAAAGACTTTTACAGAAGAATTAGGTTTTTCCAAAAAGGTTTTAAACCAAATGTAATAGGTGTGAAAAATCGGAATGGAATAGTAACATGTGAGCCAACTGAAATTTTAAAAACTTGGAAAGAATACTTTTGTGAACTATTGAACTGCAATGAAGATGAAGCAAGGAATATTGAAGATGAAGTTTTGGCAGAGGAGGAAGAAAATCAAGGAATCGAAGAAATTCCTTGTGTTGAGCCCACAATACAAGAAATAAAGGATGTTTTAAAAACATTCAAAAATGGCAAAGCTCCTGGTGAAGATGCGATCCCAATAGAATTAATAAAGAATGGAACCGAAGAACTTTTCATACATCTACACAAACTGATTCTACAAGTATGGAAAAGCGAGAAAATGCCAAAAGAGTGGACTGAAGCAGTAATAGTCCCACTGCACAAAAAAGGGGACAAACTAGAATGCAAAAATTATAGAGGTATATCCCTTATAAATACAAGATACAAAATACTATCTAAACTTGTCTTAAACAGACTCAAATGCCATGTAGAAGAAATAGTAGGAGACCACCAAGCAGGTTTTATGAAAGGGAGATCAACAACAGACCAAATATTTATTCTAAAACAAATAACCTCAAAGTATTGGGAATACAACAAAGATATAGGGAAAGAATATACAGATACATTTAATATAAATACTGGAGTGAGACAAGGTGATGGTCTATCTCCATTATTATTTAACATAGCACTAGAAGAAGCTCTCAAGAAAACAAGAAATAGTGAAGGAGGGGCAAGACTTACTGATAAAATAAACCTTCTAGCATTCGCAGACGATGTAGCCATTATAGCTGAAAACAAAAATAATCTTAAAGTGCTAACAGAAGTACTAATTGAAGAAGCAAGAAAAGTGGGTTTACAAATAAATGAAAACAAAACCAACTACATGAAAATAAGTAGGCAAGATGATGAGGAAAACCACTTAAAAGTATTAAACTATAGGTTCCAGAAAACTAGTATTTTTAAGTATCTGGGAGTGATGATCACAAACAATAATAGAGAAGAAATAGAAATTCAGAGTAGACTCACAGCAGCAGAAAGATCATACTGGAGTTTAATAAAATTATTCAAAAGCAAACTGCTATCAAAAAACACTAAAATAAGAATGTATAAAACTATAGTGCAACCTGTATTGCTATACGGGTCAGAAACTTGGTCTTTTACCAAAAAATCCCAGAAACGCCTTATTACGTATGAAAATAAAATTTTGAGAAGAATTTTTGGACCAGTAAAAGATGGAAATGTATGGAGGATAAGGAAAAATAGAGAGTTAAAAGAATTATATGGTGAACCAGATATTGTGGGAATAGTTAAGAGTAGGAGGTTGAGATGGCTGGGCCATATTAACCGTAGAAGTGAGAGAGAGATGGTAAAGATGGTACTCAGAGGTACACCAGAAGGAAGGAGACCATTAGGAAGACCAAGGATGCGATGGGTTGATGAGGTGACGAAGGACCTGAGAAGAATGGGAGCAGATTTGGAGCTGGCAGAGGATAGAAGAGCTTGGAGGCACATGGTTGGCGAGGCCAAAAACCACCAAGGTTTCCAATGGCCACAGGAGTAAGTAAGAGTAAGTAAATAAATGCTAAACTTGCCAACACTTTACAACTTCAAAACTAATAAAATAGTATTTTTGAAGATAACTATTATTATCAAGACTATTTTTAAATCAAGAAAGTCTAATATCTAAGAATTATATTTATTAAAATCATAAATACAGAATTTACAAGATTCTTGAAAATATTCGTCAGCTAGTGACGTCACAGAAACTGCCAACAATTCTCAATCAAGATGTACAAAGTGACAAACAGCAAGTGTGTCAACTAGGCGGAAGCATTGGCCTGACATAAGCTGAATGAGCATCTGGATAACTGACCTAGGCACTGCTTTCTCAAATGCCTTCACTACTTCAACACTAAACTGACTCCAATATAACCAGCCGCTTAATATTGACTCACTGAAAGTATTGTTTAAACCCATTAACATAAAAGAACAATTATTTATATCTGACGCCAATATGATTTTCACATGTTAAATTTTAACATTGTAAATGCATCATAAAAACCACCAGATAAAATAAAATTTAAAAATTACCTTGGTAATTTTCAGTTTTGTGACAAGGAAATTGATAACCTTATATCAACTATAATTATTTCTTTACATAACAACCATTGACATAGTAACAGCTGACTACTTTTAATAACCATTCTTAACTCAAGGACAAGGAATTTAAATAAATAGCCCATTTTTACAATATTTGAACTATTTCCTAGCCAGTCAAACCAGGATATAAAAACCTGTACCATTGTTTTTATCTTATCTATATTTGACTACTGGAACCAGCCAAACCAGGATATAAAAAACTGTACCCTCTCTCTTATTTCATCTATTTGACTACTGGAACCAGTCAAACCAGCATATAAAAAACTGAACTGAATTTAATTTACAGACAGGCTTAGGAAGTCACTGCCCACAAACTTATTTCTAATTATATTGTAATCTAATTACAGTATAATAGGAAAATAAATTAGTCAATTAAATGAGTAACTATCTATGTGGAGTGTGCAGCATAGGCTGCAGGTATTAACCCACCCACCCACCCATACACGTACATTTTCGTTGACCCACCCGCCCACCCAAACACGTACAATCTCGTTGACCCACCCTCCCACCCGTACACGTACATTCTCGTTGACCCACCCGCCCACCCATACACGTACATTCTCATTGACCCACCCACCCACCCAAACATGTACATTCTCGTTGTACATGTTTGGGTACAACGATTTGTACATCAATTCCACTGTACGTGTATGGGTGGGCGGGTGGGTCAATAAAACTGTGCGTGTATGTGTGGGCGGGTGGGTCTATACCACTGTTCGTGTATGGGTGGGCGGGTGGGTCAATGCCACTGTACGTGTATGGGTGGGCGGTGGGTCAATACCACTGTGCGTGTATGGGTGGGCGGGTGGGTCAATGCCACTGTACGTGTACACAGTGTTCCATTTTGATTCCTTAATTTGATCCAGAATCACACATTCTGGGTGGGTCAATCTATTATCTGTAAAAATTGCCAAGTATGGTTCCATACAAAATGTGTCTGTGTATGTTCATCTGATTACAAAAAAATGCTCAAAGTTAAAGAACAATCCTGGCAATACAAAATGTGTCTTTTCAAAAGGTAGGCAAATTATTACTAAAGAGACAACTAAAACTGTGGAGGTTGTCTTAGATACAATTGAAAATAAATTGCCAACTAATACCATAAACAGTGAACTAGAGGAAGTATATACAAATTAATATAATGATGACCTTGAATGTCTTCAACAGTTATCTGAAACTTTCAATCAGTTACAATTTGATAAAGAAAGGGCTGAGGTATCTTTAATACAGATAACAGAAGAAGCTGAAAATACCATTTTAAGTTTAAAGTCAAAAATAGAATATCTAGAAAAGGAAAACATAATGTTAAAAGATGATATTTGCAAAAAAAATTAACAGATTATAAACTTACTCAGAACAGCCAACTTGAAATAAGAGATATCAATGTAATATCGAACCAATCCATAATGGACAGTTAATAAAATTCTTGGAAAAAAACTCGAACAATAAGGAAAATACAACTCTTTTAAAACAAAAAATCAAGGAACTTGAAAAAGATAAAGGCTATACTACCTTACCCAGTACCTGACAGGGAACTTCTCAAGGAGCTAGATTTGATGGATGAAAAGTTAAAATTACTTGAAGAAAAATATCACCAAGATATTACATCCAAAAATTTAATTATCGAAATTCTAACAGAAGACATAAATATGTACAATAATGAAAACAGATTACATCAAAATAATACACAAAGCGTAGTTTTGCCTGTTTTCGTTAATCAAGACAAAGGTAAATACGATTTGGTAAAAGGAATTCAATCTAAAAATAACAAACAAAAACTACCGAATCTGGCACTTTTTTGTGATAGACAGGGACACGATCTAACGCTTTTTTGAGAAATAAGCTAGTTGACAAATATCATGTTTCGGGCCACATTCAGCCAGGAGCTCCCATTGAGAGCATACTTGACTCAGCAACAAGTAGTGAAGTTTTTCATAGCTTGTCAAAAAATGACTGGTGCTTAATAATTGGAGGAGGAAATAATGTATCAAATAATAGTTTATATAACAAAAAACTAACTGTTAAAATGTTTATGAACTATATCATAAACAAAGTAGGTGAATTTGCACACACAAACCTTGTGTTGTCAACTGTACCTTACAGATATGACATGGGAGAAACCTCAAGAGATAACATATTGATAAAAACCATTAACACCCAAATCAGGTCTCTTGCTCAGCAAAATAGTCATATCCTTTTACTTGATCTCTATCTACTTGAAAGACGCTTCCATACAAGTCACGGCTTACATGTATCCAGAAGAGGAAAAAAAGATATATCAAAACTGGTTAGCCAAATGATAGAAGAACGCTTCAATGCAAGCAGACGACACACTGGCAGTGGTGAATCAAGTTACATCCCATCAGACCATGAGCTCAGGGGACAGACAACCAGACCCAACATATTTAAATTAAGAAGAGCGGGCAGGCCAAGTAGAAGAGGAGATACCCAGATTTCCTCACCACAACTCAATGGGCCCTTTCAACAAACCAAGCCAACTTCACAAGAGCCATCAGCAGTATTATTAACCTCACTTGATGACTTCCCTCCTCTATCACCGCCACGAACAGTGACAGAATACATAGTAAATAAATCTTTTTTATAGAAGACAATGTACAAACTGTGCCATCATATATAAACTGCAAGGAACCAATTATAATTGGCAATTGCCAAAGTTTAAATTTACTTCAGATAAATATACAGTGTATTCAAAATAAAATTCTTGAGTTGGAACATTTTTGTGAAGTGAATAAAATTGACGTAATTTGCGTTTCGGAACACTGGCTTAATGAGGGAGAAGGCAATTATTTTGTTCCACTTGGTTTTTTGTGCCTGCTAGTGTCAAGTATCGTAAAATTAAGAAAAACGGAGGGGTTGAGATATTGTTAAAAGATAATATTAACATGGAATTGGACTTGAATAGACATCATAGTGAAATAAATTTAGAAATTTGTGTGGTGAAATTGGAAAAATTAAATATTATCATCATTAGCCTATATCGTTGTCCGAGTGGAGACATTAAAGTTTTTTTTAGTGAATTTGAAAATGCAATTAAACATATCGTTTAGGTCTGGGAGTGCGGCACGCTATGTGATCTGCAATGTGTTAATGATCAGCATGAGCAATACAATACTTAATTTGTTACAAACTGTACATTCTGCTTGTGTAAATCTATTTTCTGTATCTTGTATTGTAATACTGCTTTGTGATTGGATAAATTTGAATTAATTTGTTTTGTATGACTGTTTTTTTTTTTTATATATAAATAAATTATTAATATTAAATTATCTTACTGGCTCGGAATCCAAAGCCAGGCTGAATTCAAAATGTGAAGTTATAATTTTTATAATTTTTTAAAATTTTTTATTTTCAAGAGAATGTATTTCTGTTTCACATTTACTATGAAATATTCAAAAAGAACCCAGACCAGAATAAAGAACCGAACTGAAACCGAAGGATAAAAATTTAATGAACTTTCACTACTACCTTCATACCAAAGGAACTAATTTAAGCTTATTAAGAGGTTCAGGGAACACCATGCCTAAATCTGAAGAACACTCAAAATAATGGCTGTATTATTATTATAAAAGAATGAACCATTAGCACAAACCTCATCCATTATAGATTCCTCTTCATTAGATCCAATCCATTCTTCTTTCAATTCTGTATTAACAACATCCACAATGTGTTTGTCCTCCTCAACATTAGGGGTTATCTAGACATACATAGATAACTTTAAAATAGATAAGATCTATTTAGCAACATCAAATAAACATATTGAAAGTTATTCTAAATTTATACATCATTGTAATTATCATACACTTATAATAAAAAACAGAGCGCACAGATAACAACTTAACCCTCCAGTGGACTCATGAACTTCATTACGCCAGTAGACTCATGGGGTCTTTTAGACCGCATTTTTTTGTTTAGGGTTTTAATAAAGGAAATACTTCTGTTTTATCCAAAAAACAACTTTTATTATTTCAATAACATTGTATATATGATTTATACATCTTAATATTACAATTATATAATAAAATAACTGAATTAATTAATTTATTTAATTTTTGAAGTTTTGAATGTTTGATATTTTTATAATAATTGTATATTGTTATTTAATAAAAAGTTAATAAAATTATATTTGAATAAGACTTAAATATTGTACAATGCGTATATATACTGTAAAACATACACGCCTTGTTCAGTCGGATGAATTGCTTTCATCTTCTTCGCCAAGATTCTTGGGGTAAAAAAGACCGCACGGTAAAACAAACACACACGCCGAAGCTCGTTAAGGTGACTATCTGGTCCCCCTACCCCTCCAGACCTTACGGATGTTGTCCTCGACAAGTAGCAGGAGGGGGGTGTAGTTGTAACTCACGGTCAGCCCTCTGCCAAACAAAATGGCTTGCGGTCTTTTCGCCGGCATGAGTCCACCGGCGGGTTAAGCGTGTAAAAATGATTCACGATACATGAAACATAATATCCATATCAACATTTTTTTTCTCTAAAGACAGGCAATGATTATATCTGTATACTGCAACATATTTTCATTCTGGATCAGTACTGCAAAAATATTCAAATAAAGTAAAAATTAGGGGTGGCGAGTAGTGATTTTTGAGTTGAGTCAAGTCGAGTAGTTTGCATTTTTTTCGAGTATCGAGTATTTATGAGCGAGTATTTACAGGATTTCCTGTTTACCCAAGGCAACTGTAAAAGGCAGACACCATCCTAAGCCTATGTTAAGTTTTGCCAGATTCGTAAATATATACATCCAAACTGAACGTAATAATTTTGATTTGATGTTTGTAACTGTAACATTTGATAAATAAAACTTTTTACTTCCTGCCTTCCCATATTTTTATGTGGTATTGTTTTGATTAGCCTTTTCCTTTTTTCATAACTAATATAATAAAAGAAACTAAGAAACTATATTATTAATTGAAACAACGTGGATTATAAAGATTTAATCTGTTCAATCATATCACAGATCAGATTTTCTATGCAAGCCAATTATACTGTTTCACAACTGGCCGATATGTTTAATCTGGTGGTTCAGTTCAAAGTGTAC
>JAQJVL010004877.1:0-40479 GCA_035578905.1 Stictocephala bisonia
TCCATTATTGTTTCTTTTAGTTGTATATTGATATGATTACATGCTAAGTATCTCCACATTGTTATTATTATGCTTATTTATGTGTCTACTTATAATGCCTTTTTTACTCTATTAGTTATTTATTTGTTGCACTTATGATAGTATAATAGTTTTACCGTTAATGTCTTGCTAATTTTAAGAGAAGTTCAACTTGTGTTTTAGATATAGTTATGGTTACCAACTTATATTAGAATATTATTATTTCAATCTTACTTTTTTTATATTTTTACAATATAAAAATATTGTTACATTTATTGTTACATTGTTACAATATAAAAATATACAATATTGTTACAATCTTATTTTTTATTGTTATACGATTTATTTATTTTAATGCAATATCTTGTATTAATCATATGGTGTAAATATTTTTTGTAAGTGGTGTTTGCAATGTAATATATAAAAATCCCTCTCTCCGTACTTTTACCACACAAGTTGAAATGACTAATAGCTGAATTAATATTAGCCCAAAAACTTGTCCGAGCGTTATTCTAAACCAATAAACGTTATATATAAGTTAATATTATATATTAATATTATATGAATTAATATAATATAAGGCTTATTAATAAGTTATTATTAATAAGCCTTAAAAATAAATTAGTCAAACTTTGTCTTATATGTCTGTTATTAAGTAATGGTTTTTTAATTAATTGTAATGTATAAAGTGTAATGCATATTTTGGAAAAATAAATTATTATTATTATTATTATTATATCATCACAGACGTGTGTCTACAACAAATAAATTGCCTTAGAGATTCTGGTTATTCCGTAATTTTATGTAATCAAAAAATAATTATCAGATAGTTCAATAATGAATTGTTGTTCATTTCTAATCGTAATGTAATCTAAAACACAAGACTTGCTTCAAAGATGTTAAGTTAGAGCTAAATGTGTATAACACATCTTTAATACATGTTTAAATGTGCAAATGTATCCAATACATAATATACCGAATACATAAGGTTGTGGGTAAATTAAAATGAGGATTTTCTACAGATCCAAATATTCATTTTTTAACGAAAAGGCCTCCTTGAAAGATGCTGGAACATAGGTATATTGAAATTACGAATACCTTATTCAAATAAAAGTATTCATAATACAAATACACTTCATCAATTCATACATCATAGATCTCTCAAAAAAAGGAAGCTTCAAGTTTAAATTACCTTCAAGAAAGTGGCGAGAGCGTAAAATTACAAACGAGCAACGGTTGCAGGAAAAGAAATTAAAGTGTGACAGCAGCAAAATGTTAGAGAATATCACAGACTCTGTTACTGCTACAATAAGTAGAGTAGTATTATTGAAAAAGTGTTCAAATAGTTTTTTCTATATTTGCCAACAGTGCAACTAGTTTAATAATTTTATTATTCACCTGTGCATTCTGATGCCAATGGATATATTAAACTTTGGAACTAAAATACAGCTTTTAACAAAATAAAAAAGTAAATATTAGGGTATTTAATTAGTTAAATTTGATGACATTTTACTTCATCCGTAAAAATTGAATGCTCTAAATGTATACTACATTAAATTTTCTAACAATCTTTGTCTTTAGAGAAGCCACATGGAAGAAAGGAAGTGGTTTCATTCCGTATTTCCGTTTCTCTGTAGCGTATCACTCTATTGTACTAATAAAAAGGCAATTAATGCAATGTTAAATTCTCCACCAGCCCACTATTATAATTTCACATGACTGTGAGCACTCTTCTACTCTAGGACATGTATTATAGATATACAACATAGATAACCACAATAAAGTATATAAATGAGGTAAACCAAACTCAAAATTTCCAAAAAAATAAGCTTTGTGTCACAAAAACCTTTTCGGTTCGGTATCTAAAGTGGTTGAATTATCATTTAACTGTTCCATAATTTTACGTTGTTTAGCCAATTGCAATCCGATACACACTCCAAATAAATATCTGTCAGTTCCAAGTTCGTGGTCCATTTCAGATGAAATTAGTTTATTATGCCTAAATACGTTCACTTGTATTAAATATTTTAGCCAATACGTACAATTTTATCATTTTTTTTTTTTTTTGTTTTGCTGAGTTTAAATGTTTTTTCTGGAACGGTCGAGAAAATTCCGAAAATTCCAGAAAATTTCTGGAACGGTCCTGAATAAAAAGGTTGTATCAGGACTTATTTTCTACTCTGTATGTTTGTCTTGCAATTTAGAAAAAAAACCAGAAAGATTTAAACCAGATTCTTAACCAAAACTGTGAACCTACATGCAACAGTGTTCATTTGTTGTAGCTGCTTAACTGATCAATATCTTTAACTAAAAATAGTTTTATTTTAAACAATTAAAAATAATTTAAAACTATTTATTTATGTTTTTTCATCATTCGATAGTGAAACAGTACGTTAATAGGGCAGTGAATGGCTCCAACCTGGTTACACGTAAAGCAACAGACTTATTAAACTAAAATATTTATTTATAAATTATCTTTTGCACAGTATGATTGTTTTGATTGGATAACAATTAATACTGTTCAACAGTCAGCACAGAGATGCATTTTGGATGTAATCATATTTAAATATGGGGAATCCCTTATAGAAAAACGACAGGTTTTTAATATAAATTGTGAATATGTAGTTTACACTACAGCAACTTGAAACAACTGTGATTGAAATGCTTTTTAAATATGCCAACATTTTTTGCTAAACCCTCCATGACTATGCGTTTAAAATTAACCATATATAATCTGTAATGTAAGCCAGATATTTGAGTTAGTAACAATTTTATTAGATTTAATTAGCTTAATTCAGGGATGGATAAATATTAGTTCATGGGTATGTTTTTCTTGGATAAAATTAACGTTGAACTTCCTAATTTAAAATATTTAAAAATTACTCAACCATAAAGAAACACTTTTTACAAAATAGATTACTATAATCAACGGAATGTTGGTATGTAATATATAAATTAATAATACCTTGCAGTATAACATAGTATGGAATAATAACTACAAATGTTATTCTATTCTCTTTGTAAGACCAGAATTAGTTAGTAGTAACACATATAACAATCATGTTATTCTATATATATACAAAGTATTTCCTTTTGTCTCTTCTTTCGAGATCTTATAATAAACAGTGAATAAAAAATTTTAAAAAAATATCACCTTTAAAAATTTAACGATAACATTAAACGATATGTTTACAAGTTTTCTATCAATTAAAATTCAAAACATTTATTTTTATATGTAAATTTATTTATATATAAATACAACAAAACATAGTTTTTAAGTTATTAAATCTACTAACAATAAAACCATTTCCAGGTAAGTACGTATTTAATTTCTTTTTGAAAGAACGTAAATTATGTTCATGTATCATTTCCTGTGGCAACTTTTTGAGAAATTTCACACTTAAATGGTATGGACCCCTCTCAAATATACTGGTATTATGTCCAGACATATAAATGAGCTCTCTAGATCGTGTTTGATAATCACGAAAAGTACCATTGTTCACAAACATGTTTGGGTTGCTTTTAACAAAAACACACAGCTTGTATCCAACCAGACCAGCCACAGTAAGGATTTCAAATTAGTTAAAAAGGAGCTTACAGGACTCGAACCTCTTTTTTTGCAATTATTCGCAAACAAACATTTCTGGAGGACAAACACGCTATTAAAATTCACTCAGCTGGATGGACACCAGAATATTAATCCGTATAGATTAATATTCTATACGGATTAATCCATCCATATCAATTTATCTATATCGATTCTACGTGAGAAAAAAATACTATTCTTAGAAAATCTTGGCCACAGGCTCTGGTGAGTCAGCTGAGAGTGAATCCCATAGTTCGAAGTCCTTTTAAAAACGTAATATGACCATGAATTCCATATCCATCTAGCTTTTCAAGGACAATCTTGTGATAAACGGTATCAAAAGCTTTTCTTACATTACAGGAAACGTAAAAAAATTTCGATTACTATTCAATATCATAGAAGCAATACGAACTTATATAATAACTACAGTATTACTCATTTTGTAGCGTATCTAAGTATAGCTCAATGAGAGATGTGTCCTGGTAGTGAAAAATTAATATCAAAATACTTCTTACCTACCCACAGCTAAAATATATATAATACTCATGATCTTTGTTTTTGTTAGTTTTATCAATCCAATAGCACTTTATAAATAACTTCAGTACAATCAAAAATACATCTGGTAGACACGGATGTAAGCTAAATGCTCTCTATTTCCTGATAAGGATATCTTGATATATCCCGATGTCCTTTCAAATCAGTTCTGACATAGTGGTCTGCTAACTAATATATGTTAGACACATGACTGTATGGGTCTTACATATATAAATGCAGTCTGAGGAATCAGAAGCAGAACATTTCAAACCACGAAATTCGATTAGAAAAAAGATGTGATAAATTGGTTTATAATTACAAATAAACTTGTACTTCCAGCATACTAGCACCTCCAACACCAGATAAATAAATACGATAGAGATTATTGCAAACAGGTATTGATTTGATATATATGGTCTGATACTTTTACCAGTAAGACTCTAAAATACATCCTATATTTATTTTTGTAAGAAAAATCTTTCAAATCCTTATTTAACAAATGTTATCACTCAAACCTATGGCATTACTGTGCATCTTCGGTAAAGGATAGTACTAAAAGATAATACTCGATACACACTGTTTATAAGTATGAAAATATTTTTTTTATAGTGAGTACATAAACTACAGAGTCAACTCTTTCTCTATTCTCACAGTTTTATTGATCTTGTAGTTACGATAACCTATGGCGAATTCATAACTGATTGTATTAAATTTACATCTAGGTTTCATTTGTGATATCCTCTAGGTATCCATTTGATTCTGTTGAATCCATGTTTCCAGGCGGGGAATTTGTTTGGCATGATTTAAAGAAAACTAATAACAATTTAACATTGATGAGTACTAACTCATCAATGTTAAACCCTCATCATGCTCATTACTCTGTGGTGCAGCATGCCATATATTTAGTATGTCTGACTTAAGACAGTTCTCGAGTTTTTAAGAATCGTACAAAAAGGACATGTTTAAGTTGTAGCATATGTGCCCTTTTATGGTCATTAAAGACTGGATTTAGGGAAATCCTTAAAGTGACGAACGAAGTCTATGACATACTAAATTCCTAAAGTAACGAATTCAAAATGTAACATACCCAAGATCCTAGACACATAGAAAAAAAAAAAAAAAATATATATATATATATATATATATATATATATATATATATATATATATATATATATATATATATATATTGAGACAGCTAACACTGTTGCGTCATTTTACGCCAATAACATTGTGACGTCGATGTTAATTTGAAGAGTATATTAATATTTTATTGATGAATATAGGTCTTTTAGTTTATTCTTAATTGGTTAGTGTCACCAGATTTTAAACAGTCTGATTAATAACGAAGTTAAAGTAAACTTAATTTTTCGAACTATAGTACTATCACTGTGAACCCATTTCGTACTACTGACACTGTGGCGTCACGAGTATACTCATAGAGATGATTATATCATTATGACGTCGTCAACGTATATGTTTTTCCTACGGTACATACACTATGGCGTCGTACAGTGTTGCCAGATTAAATCACAGATGTTTGGAAGCACGTGTGTCCGGTCCGCTGAGTAAACACTCCTTGGTGGAAATATTCCTTAGGTCTCTTCACTTAGACCTACTAGAGTACATTATTTCTTTTACGTAACCAACATGGCGACTTCTGTAAATCACCGATTCTCATTTACTTGCTCAATAACTACTGACACTCTATGATTGGGCATTCATATACTAATTCTTTTAATTTAACTTAATTAAATTTTACATGAGATGTCTTTAGTGTATTTCAATTTAAATGCTGTCCATATTTTAGTTTTCACAGCCTTTTTTCTACAATTAGAGTTTCCGCGCAGTTATCGTCTTACTACGCTTAAGAGACAACGTTCCACTTACCTATAAAATAAAATTTGTGTCGGTACTGGTGGCGCAGTGCTGTAACCCAGCTACTTGGGGACAAACTGTTTGGGAGATTGTAGGCGATAGGTTCCGTGCTCGGTCCTCTTAATACCGACGCGGCGTCCGCTCAATGGTTGCCATCAACGTGGACACTACTAGAGTAGTTTAGGGTGTCCATGTTGGATGTTAGTCAAGGTTCAGATGTTGTGTAGGGAAGATAACTGAGTGTCAGACTTGTCAGTAAGCTGAAAATCAGACAAACACTACGTGGTTCGGATTCCACGTAAAGCTGTAGATCCCATAGTTTCCCTGACCATTTGGCTATTAATAAATAGTCCTTTCTGAACTAAGTCGAACTCAGATAGGAACAATGACTATACTCGTTCATCTACACTCATCACATTCATTCACTCCTCATATTCGCCCATACCTTGACAATCGACGTTTTAGATTTGAATAATGAATGAATAATGAAAACTATAATAAATAAACTTTTCCAATCTCAAAATGTGGTAATATTTCTGATTATAACTTTCCAGATTACATTCCTGTATTTTGAAAAATAAATTAATACATCAGCCAAAGGACACAATTAGATATTACATTATGAGACAATGCCGTCATAATTCCATAATGTACCTGACCAATTGTTTATTTAGTATTGTGTTATAGGAGTTTGTTACAATAATGAAGAAAAAATTGGTCAGGTAAATTGAAACTAATTTTTATTATAATGCTTATATTTATAATTATAATATAATGCTTATATTATAATTACATTATAATGCTAAAATTGCACTTGTATAAATAAAAAACCATTTGTTACGTACAGGAAGGCCCTTATACTGCTATTCAGTATTAACTATTATAAATATATGTTTCCTTTTACATTAACACATTGTCATAATTCGTAAATTCATAAAACTTCCATTTTATATTTTTTTTCTTTAATTGAACTAGTTTATTTGTATTCATATTAAAATTTTACTAGGAAATTATTTAGTCAGCTATTTTATAATTAGACCTACTAATACTATACCATTAACGTTTAAGTAGCCTATTGTTACTGTTTAATTTAAAAACCATTATCTTTGGGAAAACTGTGGCATGATTTGGGGCATTTTATTACCATTTATACTAATTAGTGGGGCATTCATTAGTCTAAACTTTCTCTTTGTAAAGTTATTTTATTATATTGTACATTTTAATTGATGTAGTGTTAGGATTAAAAATGGTAACCATTACTTACTATTCTGTTTAACATGAAGCTAATAACAAGGACACTGTGCATAGTTTAAATTGAAATTTAAAGATTAGTTTTGTTAATTTTTATTTTAATCAATTAGTGAAGCTTTTGTCACCACCAATAAGATTTAATAATATTTGTTTTGTTTATTTAATATTTATTTTTTAGGCACCAGTTGTAAATAATTTGTAACAATGTTAATCTAAGTTTTTCTGTGTGTGTGCCTGGGTCGCCGTTGACCACTGCTACTGTAGGTACCTTGTTGTCGCACTTGAACTCTGACCCCTTCCCCGACATTTCTAGAGAAGGAAGGCCTGAATATATGTTCTTAGATATCAGCGTTAATGGAACGCATATCCTTGCTAGTGTATGCTACAGAGCTCCAAATTTTCTTTATCTTTCTGAATTTGAGGAATCCTTCAAGTCCACATGGCTCACTACAGTAATGTCTAAGTGATGGGGGACCTGAACTCTGACTTACTTGGACCTGTTACTTATGATCAAACTTACTTGTCAACTATGTTGCACTCATGTAACATGATAATATTACAACTGTACGCCACTCATCACACTGCCACTGCTGACACTTGGCTCGATATCATGGCTGTCACTGACCCGACCCTAGTTTATAAACTACGCCGCCCAACAAAGCATAGGCCTAAATTCATTCAATATCGTAGCTACGGTTTAATAAACCATCAAGCTTTGATGTCGGATGCGACAGCGCTGCCCTGGAATTAAATTTTTTCATCTAACAACATTAAATGGTGGATAAATTCAAGTTTCTTTTAATCAATATTTTTGATTATCACGCTCTAATGATTAAAAAACGAGTTACTAAAGGACCAGCTCCTTGGTTCAACATAGCTGTTTGTGGTTCCTGCCGGCCTGAGCGTTCACCGTGAGGTGATTCCTCCACTCACTTTAGTAAAAAGCAGTGCTGACGAGTGGAGGGTGGTTAGGAGAGGGAATAGTTTCAGACAGGGAACAACACATTCAGACACTGTAATTATTTCAAATAAATTTTCTGCTTTGTGCGTTGAGGAGCCAGTTTGTAACAAAACAAGTGAATACGTCATTGATGGGCCTGTCCTTTGTCCCAAGAAGAATACTGCTCCATGTAAAGTAAAAACAACTAGAATTTTCTCACGTTCTGATGGGGTGCTGTCCCCTAATTTAACTAAGTTAAAAAATCATATTCCATGTGAGGAAAATAAGTTATTGAGCATTATGATGGTCAGTGACTCTCATGGACGTAATCTATACCCTCTTATACGGAAGAAAGTGCAAGGCCCCTCAAATGTAATCTGTATTGTTAGCCTGGAAAGACACTTGAAACTGTACTAGAGGAGGACAGCTCTCATATTCGGAAACCGCTGACCAAAAATGACTGTCTTGTTCTCCGGGCTGGAACAAATAATATTCCACAGCGCTGTGGTGGTATGAGGGCCTCTTTGACTGATTTCCTCGAATCTTCAACAATGACGAACGTTGTGGTCCTGGGTATACCAAAGAGGTATAATATCCCCGACCTAAACATTAATGTTTCAGTAGTTAACAGCAACTTTATTAAAATCATTGAGCAATATGATCATGCAAATTTTGTATCTCTTGACCAAATCCCCCAACACGATTTTACGAGGTATGGCCTGCATCTCAACTGGAAGAGTAAAATTTATGTCGATTGTAGATCCAGTCATGTCTCATAACTCAAAATCTAAACAACATGTAGCCAAAATACTTGTAATAAAAAAAACTATAATGGAGTTATTAAAAAGATTCTGTGCTAGAATTATATATAACTCTATTTATAAAAATAATTACAGTTTCAATTCAAATACTTAGCATTGTGGCTCCAACAGTTCACAATTGATAGTCCGGCCTCTGCAGCTACTGTGGTTGGTGATCCGGTGGGAGGTGAGGCCTGGTCGAAGTCCCTGTCTAACACCCATGTTTTAGGACTCAGCAGGCCCAGAGCACTAAATACCTAATTTACATTAATCCAAAACCTCAATGTCCTCCTCTCAGAATCTTCCATCAAAACATATGTGGTATCAGATCCAACAAAAACCTACTGGAAGTGCACCTTCAATGTGAAAGTCCTGATATATTGTGTCTTTAAGAACATAATCTTAAACAAGAACAATATGATTGTTTCTCTCTACCTGGATAATCACGTGTTTCGGCATATTGCCGAGATCTAAGGAGAAGGGAGGGGGTATTTGCATTCTAGCTAAAGTAGACATCGAGATTGAGCAATTAGATGTTTCCCAGTTCTGTTCAGAAAGCTACTGTCATATAGCTGCTGCAAGGTTGAATCTTTCAAATTTCAAAAAACTTCTACTTGTTGCAATCTACAGAATCCCTGGTAATGGATACAAACAATTTATTGAGAGTTTAACGCAATGTCTTCACTGGTTGGAGCCATGCCTACAGTTGTCATTGGCGACTTCAATATTGATGTTTTGAGCGATGGGCTCGCAAGTCGGTATTTTATACATACATTGTCAACGTATGGTTTGAGATATACAATCTCAGACTATACTAAAGCATTTAAAGACTCCAAGTCGTCAATAGATAACATATTCACGAACATCCATGAATCTCAAATACATAGTCAAGTTGTTGTAGCTGCATTATCTGACCATCATGCTCAGGAGGCTATTCTCACTTTCTCTTTACCAGATCTATTAAATGTTCCAATATTTAAGGTTTGTAGAGCATTCACTAATGAAAATATTCAAATTTTTAAAACCCTTTTGAAAAGCGAATCTTGGAACTCTGTTTTTTCGGCTCAGGACATTGATTCTGGGTTCAGTGAAATTCTTGACAGTTTAAAACACTTGTTTGACATTTCCTTTCCATTAAAAACAAAAAACATTTTCAACAAAAAACACAGCAGTAAAGTTCAGCCTGATGCAGGGACTTGGGCACTGAGAGAGGAAGTTTTGGAACTTTATTTAGACACAAAAGATCTTGACTTTAACCATCCTCAAAGAGCTCAGTATAGGAGATTGAGACACCTTTATAAAAAGAGTGTGCGCAAATGTAAATCAAAGGCTGCGCTCAGTAAGATTCACCTATCATCTAACAAAATTAATTTATTTGGAGTATAGTCAATAGTTGTAAATTTTCTAACTCAAAAAAATCTCTTAGTCCACCTCAAATCAGCCTAATTAGAGAAGATGGCACGAGTGAAATAATAAGTGACCCTTATGAAGTAGCTGACAATTTTAACTGGGTTTTCTCTTCAATAGGTCGTCTCGACTCTGATCATAATCAGGATCAAATAAGTGTTCATTCATCTAATAACTTGCAATTTGACCCTCCGCAAATTACATCTTCCATGTTCCTTTTCGAAGTGACAAATGAAGAGGTGGAAATAGAGATCTTGGCTCTGAAATCTAAACATTCCTGGGGGTCAGATGAAATCTCTTCATACGTGTTGAGACAGGTCAATGAACTTATATCAAAGCCACTTACATTTCTCATTAACTTGTCATTTGAAACAGGAAAATTTCCAGATTCTCTTAAACATTCGATAATTATATCACTACATAAAAAAGGAAACAAGGAAGATTGCAGTAAATACAGGCCAATCACCCTTGTCTCAACATTGCCAAAAGTCTTGGAAAGAGTGTTCTTGTCTAGATTGTTGTCTTTTATTGGAAAAAATAACATCTTATCAAGTAGTCAGTTTGGCTTTACTAAAGGCAAATCGACAGCAGACGCTGTAAACTTCTTAGTTTCGTCTATTTCCAAATCGCTAGATACAGGAACACCAGTCATTGGACGTTTTTTCGACTTAAATCAAGCCTTTGACATGGTGGATCATGACCTATTGTTGGCCAAAATCGACAGGCTTGGAATAAGAGGAATTTCCCAATTTTGGATTAACACATGTCTTCGGGGAAGAGTTCAGTCAGTAAAAATTCCGTTTGTGAACAATAATAACTATATCAAATGGGCTGAATCTTCTTCTGTTCCCGTTCTTAAAGGCGTTCCTCAAGGGTCGGTGCTTGGGCCTGTATTGTTTATTTTATATATATTAATGATTTGCCATTGAAAATATCCGACGAAGGAAGTAGGGTGTGTTTATTTGCGGACGATACGTCTCTGTCAAAAAAATATTAAAAATCGATCACAACTTGAAGAGACAATGCGAAACTGCGTCCCTCTCAGTCGTATGCCACCAAACCGGATAGTGTGGCAGCGGCCTTAGGCTGAAATGTTTAACTGTTAAAAATTTGCATTTATTTGTAATGTCTTACAATGCGTAAAGTCAAATGTTTCAAAATACTTAAATATTATGAAATTGTGGTATTAAAAATGTGTTACAAGACAACTTATTTAAAATTCTTCATGGTACAGTGGTACTGACCCACCCGCTCACCCATACACGTACAATGGTACTGACCCACCTACTTACACATACACATACAGTGGTACTAGAGAAAGAACGAAGGGACAGTAGGATAGGTATGAGTTTATATGGAGAGAGATCAATCAGCAATTCAAACTAATTGTTATTCTTTGATCAGGAAAATAGACAAATTATAGATATTATGTAAAATGAAATCTTTTATATAAAACATTTTCATGAGTCATTGGTTCGTTCACAATTAATTGCTGTACAAGTTGATGTGATCCTGACTCCGCTCACCCTGACAACGCCTGCACTCCGTTATAGGTATTCTCATTGCATTTTAATAGAATAACTTTAGGACAAATTACCGTAATGAAACTTGTTATTGTAGAGAATCCACATTATACTGTCCTAAACGTATTTGATCAATCGGGTGGTCATGTAGCCTAATAAAATACTTCCTTTGGCTTATTTTGTTGTTGCTGTTTCGTTCGAATCAAACTTGACGAGGTGACTAAAACCATCCATTTTACCCATGAAATATGGCAAGCCGACGATTCCTTTCCATATTTGCATGGAATTTAACAACCCCTCTGCCCAGCCTATAGACATGACATTTGATATATCCACTAATTCATCTTATACTCATAATATCTGACAATCTTACTAACTCATGCCATACACACTCGATTTTCAATGAGGCCACTAACCCACCCCATACATAAGATACTTGACTAGTGTTCTAACCCACCTTATGGACAATATGAACTTTACAACCCAACTAATCAACCCTGAATCTTGGTGAGCCCACTAATCTATGCTATTTATACGTGAAGCTTAACGGACATACGAACCCAGGATATAGACACCCAACTTTTGACGAGACTACTAATCCATTTAATAAACAAATGACAGTTGATTATTCTACTGATCAATATTATAATTGACACATGACAACTGAATTGTCTACAAACCATACCAAAGAAACACGAAGATTGACGAGCTTACCAAGCCAAACATATACGGTTACTATCTAAACATTTTCTGCATTAATACCTGCAATTATGAAGGACAGTACGGTCGCGGTAATACAAATATTTGTTTGCAAGCACTGTTCGGATTATAAAATCGTTCGGATTATCAAGGGTTGATTAAAAATGCTGATTATTGCATAAAATCGCAGAGTTAACATTGCGTGTTTACGCTTAGTTGACATTTTGATGAGTGATGTAAAGCCACGAACAGTACAGTATTAGAACAACTGTAATGACACTAGTCGTTTCCAAAACTTACAAGTCTCGACATGTAACGAAAACAGCTGTTGCGAATGACTGGGAGGGGGAAATCCTCGCCTATCGGCTGTTCGGACTACCGCGGATTCGGACTATCGCGGTTTTGGATTACCACCCAAAGTTGATCTCGGGTGGCTACACAAGTTGATCAAAGAGTGTATAATTTGACCAGTGGGCACTGGTACTGATTCCAAATGGGCTACCTAAGTTGTTCACGGTTGATTACGCAACTTCATACTCAAAGCGTATTAGTGAAAAATAAAAATTGATCACATGTCTTAACCAAGTGTACATGTAGTGGTAAACAGCCCATGTAGATAAGTTGAGTTACTTCAGTAATTTAACATGAGTAGCTACTAAAATTAATCATAGGTGGATAATCAAATTAAATAGCTTACTCAAATTGATCACTATTAGCTACCAGAAAATGGGTATCTACTCAATTTTATCATCCATCATAAAAAATATAGATATTTTGAAAAAGCTTATTATTTATATCATTTGAAACAACATGACTACCAAACAAAGATTTTAATTTATCTTAATTAAGTGTACATATCTAGTTTTTTTAGAAAAAGAGTAGGGACATGACGTCGCTACCAATAATGTTGAAAATAGAGCCAAATTCAATATTAACTACTATATAAAATTAAACATCCAAGTATGAAGTGTGCTGTTTAACAAATGCACATTACTACAACAGTATAATGAAGTACATTACCCTGCGGACAATTAAAATAATTGGTGTTTGCTATTTTGTTGTATGAACTAGGTTTGAATAAATAAACTTTTAGTAATATTTTGCTCATGTTTAAGTATGGGCCACGCATACAACATTTAATGTTTCTATTTCACTCAAATATTACTTTTATATGCGACACAATCTAAAAACATTAAGTACCGTATTTAACAAACATTTAATTTCAGAAATGTTTACAGAAACAGAATTATATATGACAATAATGCTTGTGAGAGAAATTATATATGCTGTGATAAATTTTCAATATTATATTAATTTAAAGATTGCCCATTTCATATAGACACACACAAATTTGAAACTTCTAGCAATTATAGAATAATTGCTTCATACATCACTATGAAGTATGTGATTAACATAAATGTGTGGTTAATTCAATTCAGAAGAAATGTAATGTCTGTACGGTGGTGCAATGTTTTCTGACTTCTGTCTTTTATTATCAGGGCCAACTTGCGTACCAATGCACACGTTCTGAAGACATATGACTTGTATCTGGTCTAATACGGGACTAAACCTTGCGAAGCAGCTGAGTATTGTGCTTCACAATGCAATAAATGTACATAACAAATGAATTAAGGTAATTTTATAGAACAAAGGTCTTGTCGAATGTTTTGCTGACAAGTTTTTTCGTAGTAGCTAAGAAACAAGACTATGATCTTTTTTTAGTGAAAAAGCCGGAAAAAAAAGAGACTAAAGAAAAATGGAAAATGTATATTTCCATAAGTATAGCGATATGGGTACTGAAATTGTGCGGAAGTTTCCCCTGATTACGAATATGACAAGGTATTTGCAATCGAACCATTACTAAGCACCGGAATGTGCCGATTTCATTAATGTTACGTTCTGTTAAGATAGGACCAGGTTGGAAATTGATAAGTTAGGTTATGTTAGGTTTGTGTAGGTTGCGTTATTTTTGGCTATGTTATGTTGGTTTTTTTTAAGTTGGTTAGGGGTTTTAAAGTTAGGTTTGGTTATGTTGGTTAAATTAGGTTTAACGTAACATAACTCAACAAACCTAACATAACCAGTGATGGATTTCCCACTAGGCCAGTACCTAGAGGCGGCACACCTCAGGGGGCGGCTGACATGTCCTGACGGGTGCCACCTCCGCCACGCCGGCTGGTCTGACTGTCGACGTTTCTGTCGGCGCAGAAATTATGTGAACCTGAGTTTGAAGGTTCTTTTCTAAGAAACTAAGAGGCCTATGAAACCTCCTATAAAATAACTTTAAATTGATTTAAATCAGTATAAAATCACTGCGGTTACACACATATGGAATTAATACATCACCAAGGCCAAATAATTAATTTTACAACCTCTAGAAGCTAAGAAAACAATGTTTATTGTAATTAATAGGAACTTTTTTTGTAAACTTAAAATTCTAAAATTAATAACACTTATAGGAAACATTTCTATCAACCACGTATTAAAATATAAACGCGCTATATTAACGGGGTTTTAAGTAGTAACGAGGTAAATTTGATGTACAGTGTTTTAGAATGTAAATAAACAGAATATTTTATGATATCAAACCAGTATTTGAGGGTTTAGGCTGTTTTCCAGACATTTTTAAGATCAAAATAGACAGCAAACCTGTTCCACAAGCAAGCTCAGTAAGAAGAATAACATTTAAAGTCAGTAATAGATTAAGAACAAACACTTAAAGTCTTTGGAATCAAGATATATTACAGAACCAGTTAATGAACCTGAAGAGTGGGTTAGTAATCTTGTAATTGTAGAGAAACCCAATGGTTCTTTGCGTCTTTGTATTGACACAACTCACTTAAATAAATATATTATTAGAGGAAGATATACCATGCCAACTATTGAAGAACTGTTACAAAACCTAGCTTATAAAAAGTACTTCTCGGTTTTAGACATTAAAGATGGATTTTATCATATTCGTTTGGATGAAGAATCAAGTAAATTACGAGTATATTCGTTTAGTAAAATATTTAGAACATCTTGATTTTTAAGAGCACTATTTGGCCTTTCATGCCTACCGGAACTTTTCAAACAACTAATAATAAAGTATTTTGGTGATATCAAAGGTTTATCTATGTACTTTGGTGATTTGTACATTGTATAGGGGAATCTGTAGTAGATTTGAGCCAAGAAAGATTTGATATATTAAAAACTGAAACTTAAAATGACTTAACCCTGGGTAAAATAATATCATGTAACTATAAATAGCCTTCAAAGGTTGAAGATTGAGCGATTAAATACTTTCAAATACAGAGGTGGCATATAATTTGAAAATTATGCACTTTCTTATGAAGATACGAGAATATTCCTAGATCATTAAGAAAGTTTATTCTATCTAACTTACATGAAACACATTTAAGTATAGCAAAACAATATCAATGGTACCAAGTTTGTCTACTGGCCAGCTATGACATCGGATATAAAAAAAAAACCAATATTATATCTGTCAAAAATATCAAATCGCAAAAGTTAAAGAAACCCTAAAGTCACACAAAATTCCTGACCTTTCTTTCTTAAAGATTACATTTGACCATTTGATTTTAATCATTACAGTGCATATTGCTGAGCACCAAGAAAACAACTACTTGGTTGTTATGGATACTATTCAAGATGGCTGGAGTTTTATAAATGTATAACAAAACAAGTTGTACAGTTTATTGGCAAACTGAAGGAGTTGTTCAGTCGGTTCGATATACCAAAGTTAGTAATAGCTGATAATGTTCCTTTTAGCAGTCATGAATTAAAACAATTTGCTAAATTGTGGAACTTTGAAATAGAGAATACTAGTCCTTACCATTCTAAGAGTAACGTGTTAGCAGAAAAAGCAGTTTTCTCACACACTGCGTCAGTTCAGTCTGCTCAGGTCTGTCGTAGATTTCATGCGCCAACCGGTCAGTAGACGAAAGACAATGTTATTATGTTATTATTGTTCGCGTGTAAATTCTTTGTGTCGGCTTCCATTTGTGTGATTTGTCATGAGTTCCAGTAGTAGTGACGAGGAAACTAGCTGCGGAAGAGGATGATCAAGTATCGAGAAAAACAATTAAGAGCTTGGGTGCATAGTTTGCCACACATGATTTTGAGGGAGAGTATAATATGCATTTTCCAAGTCTGAAAAATGATAATCAAAGATTTTTTCGTATAAGTTACAAAAATGTTATGGAACTATTACACAACAATGGATACAACTGTACTGCTGAAGTAAGTCGATCATCAAAACTCATCTTTCCATAACACAGCACTGCTTTTATATGTCGGACCACCCAGTTTCACTCAAAATACTTCTGTCTAGGCCTAGACCATTTGTACTCTGCAAATGCGCGGTGCCTCCGTCTTTCCGTCACTTCCGTCAAAAATCGCTCGCGAAGCAATAAGTGGCTGAGACGATGGAGCGGACTGAACTGAACGGACGTAACGAATCATGTGTGCAAGTCTACCTTTCAATAAGTGGTTTTCGATTTTTGGTGGAAGCGACTGAACCGGACAGACTGAACTGAGTGGATCCAGTGTGCGACGACCTTATAGTTCACTAATCGTTCCTTTATGACTTTTACGTCGTTCACACTAAAAAACTTATGTATTGTATTTAATATATCTATTCTAATATTGATTTTGTTGATAGGGCTCGTTATAGAATTATTTATAAGATTTATATATAATTTATATCATAATCGTATTATAATTGAAGAAGGAACGTGCCCTTGTTACATAAAATAATTATAAATCATTGGCATTACTTTTGAAGAAGACATATTAATTACTTGTTGATAATGTTATCTGACTGTTAGTTATATATCTTATATCAGTTGAAAAACAGTGTCCACCTCAATCATATTGGGGTGAAAGTTATGTTAACGTCCCCTTATTCCGTTAATATTTTATTAAGTTTTCCTTGCCTGTTCTTTAACCTTGTGAAACTATAATTTGACGTAAAAATTAATAATGTTTTTACACATTACGATTGGTGGATGGCGTATGTTTATAAGGTAGAATCATTAAACATATGAGTTGTATTGTCTTATAGTTTCCTGTTAGAAGGGTAGTCAGTGAAAGAGGAAATACTTGATAATTTGTTCTAAAATGTTCTTTATAAACTTGCTGTAACATATGATTTAGTTATTTGAGTAGGAACGAAGATAATGCTGTTACAGACAAGTATTTTTATTTACAGACGCCTACAATTCTATTTTAATGTATTTGGTATTGATATTAATACATTTATACATTTTATGTTTATAAGGATTTTTTTAGGTATACGAATATGGCCTTTGTTGGTTTGCAATTCTAGTAATTAAAAAAATCCCAAATGTTTTTACTTATGATAATAAGAATAGTTTTATTGATGCAATGTAACGTAGCATAAACATATTTTGCGTGATTCGCTTTTATGTACGTGTTTTTTATATAGTGGAATAACTTTTGAATACTTTTCCGTAGATATGGTTTCTTTTATTGTTCACTAATCGTTCTTTTATGACTTTTACGTCGTTAATACGGTATTATTTTAAAATTAAGGACCACTGTTTATTTATAGCGGTCTTTGATTTTCTTATCTTTTGTATACTATAAGGCTGGATAAAGAGTAGCGTTGGCTTGGCAATTTTGGATACAGAAAGTCCATATTCGAATCTATCGTATTTTTTCCCGCGTAATTAAAATATGATTTTAATAATACATTAACAATTACCATTCGTTTATAATTTAGCTTCTAAGCCAATATATAACAACACGATATTTATAAAGCTGGTACTCACAATTAAGTTAATTTTACAAAAACATCTATGCCAGACGGCTCTTTATATCTCACGAGACTACTGTTACTGCACAGAACTATATATTCTTATTAATAAAGAGCTAAGTTTAATTTTACATTTATTTTCATTTTACTGAAAGCTTCTTAAGATATCGATTAATTTAAAAGTAAATATTTGACGTTAGTAATAGGTATGTATGTTTCTATTAGTTCTGTTCCACCATTCTATTCCCAACCCGTTATTTATAAAACTATAGGCATTGAACGTTAAATAACATACCTCTATAATATTTGTGTTTATTAGCTTATCATTATCATTAAAAAGATTTTGGCAACGTTGGTCAATCAAACTGTAGAAGAAACCATGCTAAATCTAGTAATCCACTAGGTGGAGATGATTTAGGGTAGTCTGAACTGCTGGCGATGTCGGCAGTAGGCAGGAGACATGTGTTTAGAGCGGAAGTGCTGTTGATAAGAACAGCTGACGCGAGCGTCTGACGCTGTGGATTCAAGCTATTGAGCCACAAGATTGATAATACATGCACACCTGACCTATCAGCCCACCAAAACAAATACAGTAGTATTGATCCACCTACCATTCCTTATACTTAGGTACTGACCCACCCAATCTTCCATACACGTATAGTGCTTGTGGGTGGGTCAGTAGCATTGTACGTGTTAGGGTGGGTGGGTCGGTCAATATAATTATACGTGCATGGGAGGGTAGGTGTGTCAATACCACTATACTTACGTGTGTGGTTAAATACCACTGTTCGTGTGTGTGTGTGTGTGAGTGGATGAATACAACAGTACGAGTATGAGAGGGTGGGAGGGTCAATAGCACTGTACGTATATGTTGGTGGTTCAATACCGCTGTACGTGCATGGTATGCTGGGTGGGGCAATACCACTAGGCTTGTATCGATGGGTGGATGGTTCAGTACCACCGTAGTATATGTGAGGATGGTTGGTTCATTACAACTATACTTGTATGGCTGGGTGGGTTGGTCATAACCACTGTACTTGTATTTGAGGGTGGGAAAGTGCATATCACTGTATGTATATGTGTGGGTGGTTGATTAAATACTACTGTACATGCATGGGACTGTATAAGAGGGTGTGTGGGTCTATACCACTGTACGAGTAAGGGATGGCAGAAGGGTCAAAACCTTACGTGACGGGGTAAGAGGGATGGCTATTATCACTAGGTGTATATGGGTGTAGGAGTGAAACCCACTATTACTGTACGCATACGGGTGTACGGAAGGCTTATTTTTACTGCAAGTAAGTCCAGACGGAAGAGCTACATTACCAATGTACAGTATTGGTTGATAAGAAGGCCACTGGCATGGTAAGGTGAAAGATAATCATAAGGTTCATAATTTAAAATCGAAGTCCAATAATAAAAATGTATAGTTAGTCCAAATTTAAATAGAGATGTATGCCCACAAACCTAAATAGAATCAAAATAATTGTAGTTCATAATAAGTTCAAACGACAGTAAAAAACAATAAATCCGTAATCCGAATGATAAATGGAAGAACACATGCAAATTCTTTTACTTCCCCAGTATATGTATTTATCGCTATAAATTATTTTTTAATTTAACAGTTTGGGTAAGCATGTGAAATTCGGTCCTAATTTCACCTAAATAATAGTTTTTTTAAAACTAAATTGTAATTGGAGTAAACATCAATAAGAACTGAAGTAATACAATCCATTTGCCACTAGCTAAATGATTATCTACGGCCTGGTTCCCAACACACGCCCACCTACCGACCGACCTGATGTACAAGGTTCTGATTCACTGATACCGTATTGTAGTATACACGATTACCCGCCAAATGCGATGTTGCCAAACTTGGTGACGCTAGAATGATAGCAGAGAACAGTGACGCCATAGTGGTAAATACGCGTATAATAATATACACCGGTAGACAGCAACGCTCGCCGCGGCAGCTGATTGAACTTCAAATTATATACTAATTTTTAATCGACCCACATTGCAACGTCAAACGGCAAATTTTAATTTTTCATTTAAATAATATTGCGTTGACTGAATTAAATTTAACTCATACCATTTCAATCTACATTTTTAACTCTACAAAATGACTATTTTTGAGTATTTTTAATTTCACGTACTTCTAAACTATAATGGGATTACATTATGGCGTCGTATACTTGACGCCACAATGTAAACTGACGCCACAATGTTAGGAAATTTCTTTAACACTGACGCACCAATGTTAGGGGGCTATATATATATATATATATATATATATATATATATATATATATATATATATATACCCTTTCATCACTATTATCAATAAACATTAAAAGGAAAACACAACGAAGAGCAACTGTAAAAACAACACGTAGGATAACAAAAACTATTAAAACAAGGCCATAAAAACACTCATTTGAAAGCAAATAATAATAATGAGAAATTCTAAAACAGAATACAAATATTTATATAAAAAATAACAGCATTGTAATTATTTCATCTGTGCAGTAGCATTTGCTTTTTAAGAGATATCAAGTTACCATAGACTTAAGTTAAATTTCCTCAAACCAAATTTCCTCTTCTCATTACATCATTTAACAAAATAACGTTTGTTAGATGATATAATAATTTCATTTTAGGTGTTGATTAAAACGGAAAAAAGCTGTAAAAATCACATTTATAAATTTAAATATTTATATTTATCTTCAATTAATATTAGAATTCAAAATGTGTTTGAGAAATCTTAATTACCCATCAAGAGAGGTTGAGTATACTACTAAGCAAAATGATTTCTTTACACGTTACATTTTCACAAATAACACAATTAGTCAAGAAGAACTCTTTTTTTGAACGAGAGATTGAGCAGGTTCAGGAGTTCCACCCAGTATTTGGGAAGTGTCGTATCTGATTCAGGAGGAACTGAAGAGGATGTGGAACAAATAATACGAAAGGCAAAATGTATTTTAGCACAAATCCAGCCAATCTGGCATACACAACAAATAATAAGAAAAACAAAACTTAAAATGTTTAATAGTAATGTGAAATCCGTTCTTTCATACAGATGGCAAACCTGGAAGATTAAAAAGCCCATGATAAAAAAAACTTTTATTAATACACGTTTAAGAAGAATTCTAAAAATGTACTGGCCTAACATTATTTCAAACGTTGAGTTGTGGCATGGATGTAACCAAGACCCTGTTGGGGAGACGATAAAGAAAAGGATAGGGATACACTCTGAGGAGACCTATAATCACCATAAGTAGACAAGTGCTAGACTGGAACCCGTAAGAAAAATGAAAGAGAGGAAGACCCAGACAGACATGGCGAAGGGCAGTGGAAAGAGAAATTCAGGAAGAAGGCAAGACCTGGGGAGAGATAAAGTGTTTGGCGCAGAACAGTCCGGTGGAGGTCCTTCGTTGCAGCCCTACGCCCCCCTAGGGATTAAAGGAAATAAATCAAGTCAAGTAAGTTAAATAACACAAATTTATTTATATAAAATCAATGTCCTTATTTATGTAATATTCAATATAATATATATACAAATGCAATATTCAATATTCTCATCCAGATCCATAAATGAGATCTACAAATTTAATTTAAAGGGACATGGGAAATACACATTACAATAAAACTATTACGGCTTTGTGATTTTTATTAATTTAGTAACGTAAGTTGTAAAACATGTAACTTTTCTTATCTTAAAAATAACATTTATAAATGTAGACATGGTTCTGTAAAGAACTTTTTATCATATCGTATATATATATATATATATATATATATATATATATATATATATATATATATAATTGACTAATAAATATGCTTATATCAACAGTAGTTATGCTTTTACAAGCGAAAGTAAATTTTAGGCCATATTACTCTTATAATATAAAAACGAAAATTGCTTGACTAATTATATTTAGTGGGTAAACATTAAACCAGAACAGATAAAGCTGATGTTTTACATTCCAAACTTTACCACTAACTAACTTTGTTGAAACTTGTTGAATACATTTAGCAATTTGCATGTAATTCCACATGGTTTGCAATCATATTCTCATTTGTCATTTATTCGTGGCATATTTAACTGCTTTTATAACTTCATCATATATTTTTAGAAATTTCACTCAATTATTACTATATCACACATTGGTATAAAACAACTTTATTTTTCAGGAACTACCATGTAATAGGGAAAACAAAATTAACATTGTACGTTGATTTATATTTAGGCCTAAGTAAATATGGTCTAAGATAATAATTAATATAGCAAATAAGTAAACGGAAACCTTTTCCGTTAATTCACTAACACTACTTTTCCGTTGCCTTACTACCATTACTTTTTTCATCGCTATTACATTGAGGTTAAGTTAGGTTAGGTTAGATTGGGTGTTAAAGTTGATCATATACTGGTTAATTCAATTATTTACTTACCAGTGAATGGGCTCTCCTGTTGTTTTACTATGTATAATGTAAGTAATAGAACGAGCTTGATAAAAGGGAAACGTTCAATAAAGTAAAATTATGAAAACATAAATCTACAAAGTATACTCTTTTTATTTCATTACTATTGGGGTATCGATATTAAAAGTGTAATTTCCAGAGATAAAACTAGGAAGAAAAATCTAAGTATTAACAATATAAAACAGAGAAACTGAAGGAAATATTACATATTTTGTATAAAGAAGGAACGTTTTATCTTTATACCACATAGAAAAAAATTATTCTGTTACTTTACTACCACTAATTTGTTATCGCAATTACGGTTAGGTTAAGTAGCTACTAAAGTTGATCACAAACTGGTAAATCTAATGACTGACTTACCACCGAATGTGCTCTCCGTGTGTAAGTTATTATAAAACGATAAGATAAGGCCAGTGATATCGGATTTCTAGCTGATAAGGAATACCACAGTGGATGTAAAAATGATTAGGGAACAATTTTATAGCAATAGAATATTTATAAAGCGGTAGTGTAACAATGGAAACAAAAAAGTAGTGGTAGTAAATTAACGGAAAAGATCCGTAAACGTCATACAACACATACATACGTGGTTACCGATTATGGTAAACCACATCTTTCATCTTTTGACAAAATACTTTGTAACTATTATTTAACAATACATAACACTTGTCACGGTCAATGCATTCATGACGATTGGTTTATATCGTTACAATGTTGACTGTTGAGATCTTATTGGCTAAGGTATATTACTACTGTAGTTATTACATGTTCTCTAATTTATTTTTTTTATTTGTTCCTTTGACAGCTACACCAATTTAACAACAGATATTTTGTAAAATTTGGTGACTTTTTGTTTATGGATATTTGAATTCGCTTGTATACATCAAAAGTCCACAGACCATTCAAGACAACAAAAAAAACGGATGTTCGTCATGTTGTTGATGGCATTCAGCCGTACATAAATGTGAAAGTGAAAAAGAAACTTCGTGAAAAGAGATTGATATGACAAAATAAAAAGTAATTCACAAAATATTATTATTTCATTTGTCCTAAATATTATTAGTCATTGATTAATCCCTTATAATGTTTACCAGAAAATGATTTTAAATATAGACAATCAATTGAAAAAGACTTTTTTTTATTAAATATTACTTACTCACCGATTCTTGAAAGGTTGATTGTATTTGTTTCCAGTTAAATCAAATTATACTGTTGTTGTTACCTCCCATGTAACATCTCACTTTTTTGCCATTTTAGAAACAATCTCACTTTTTTTTGCATATGTATGTCAGATAATTTCACAATAACAAGAAAGTGTGTTCATACCAGGCTAGGAATTCAGAGCTCATGAACTAACTGAAAATTATATATCAAAACGTTACAAGAAGCTATTAAAGTTCATAAAAAACGTTCAATACTACTTTAATCATCCATACATTTTGAACACACTAACTGCTAAAATCACAATTTAAAAAATTTTAAACAATAACATGATTATAAATGTTACTATCCTAATAGTTCCTAAATATATGAATAAACTAAAACTTATCAAAATCAACTAAATTTTATCCACATACAATTACTAAAAACACTTTGTGAAAATATCATATGCTCATCGTTATTTGTCGGCTTGCAAGTTATGTAAATATATTAATATACATATTTAATAAAAATTTTCCTCTATTATATTAAGTAATTTACGTTTTTTAACCTTGTCAGTGTAATAAATATTTAAAATGTTCAAATATACGGTACATCCGATTTTATAGTGAATTAGGAAATTTGCTCCAAAATTTATATTGACAAAATTTTATATTTTTGAGACAGTATCCAACTTTCTTTTATTCCTCCTATTATTTGTATCAAATAAATTGGAGAGGTTTTGCGAATTCACGGCTAACATGACGTGTCGAAATTCCATAGGGAGGAGCAAATGTATTTCCGATTTCCCAACAGAATTACAGTCGCCACATTGATTTATCCTGGACAACTCAATTGTGGCCCTGTGTCAAACATGGAATTTTTAATGTATTTCCATGTTCTAGGATTTCAAACTTTCACAATCTGCAAACAAATATAAATGTTCCATTACACGCTACTCACATAAAAACCAAATCTTTCAGAAATTGATAAAAATTATTGAACTAAGTTCAAGTTAGTATCATCTTTGTTCCTTCCCAATAGTATGCATTGCTATTAAAAAGAAAACTGATGTAAATATATTACGTTGCTACATAGTAAAGATAAAAATATGAAATATTTAAAAACATCTAATATCATAATTATAAACATTAATCGTATTAGAATTGATTTGGAATCAATGATACTCCTGCAAGCTTCGTGTGCCAATCTCACCAGTCTCATATCTCCTCGGCCTCGGTCTTGTATTACGTTACCATAATTAGGACTTAATAATCATACATACTAGGATTAATTATGTCTTATATTTCAACAAAACTATTTAAAGATAAAGGGCATGTTTTCAGTATTGTTTTTGTTTTAAAGCTGTTTTTGTGATATAAAACATAATACCATTTTAAATACAAACTGAAAAACAGACAATGTTTCAACAACCATATTATTATAAACCTAAACAACTGTTACTCGCATTAATAAAAACAGTAAGGATACAAATTCATCGGATCTTTCAGAGCCAGTGGGAAGAAGCTGTTTGTAATTTGTTCATTTCCAATATTGTTTCCACCGTCTTGATTGTTGGGCTATTGATTTTTAAAATTAGTCTCATCTAGACTTTTTTACTAGCTCAAAAATGTAATTGGGCCGATTTGCATACAGTATTAAATATATAGATTTCGTCTAATACCAAAGATCAAATATAAAAGTACTTATTAAAATATACAGTAAACATTGCTAAAGTTTATAGGTTGTATCAAGTTAAACAAGCAAAATATGTAAATAAAATTACTTTTATGGAATAGTTTAAGAATAATTATTATTATGCCAAATTTATTAATAATATAATTTTATTTAAGTTGCAAATGTGATATTTAAGTATAAAATGAAGTCCGAATTTATGTGTTTTTTGAATAATAGATGAAAATGCCTTTGAATATAGGTAAACACAAATATAAAGATACGTATTTTACATTTGAAGGTTTGTCCGTTTTCCTTTAAGCGTTCTCCATATTTCGTCCTCTACCATTCTTTGAAGTTTATTTAAAATTACGAGCCGTAAACCTTTAGGTTGTTACATAAACGTGGATACTGTCACTAAACAGTAGCATTAATGATAGTATAAGAATTGACAGTTTTATTAAGCCCGCTCATCCTTTTTATATGATAAAATTTTTTGTTGGTTCTTTCAAAAATGAAGACTCCAGGGGGAAGTCGGGCTAACCCCACGAAACTAAATTTTTCAGTACAGCGTTTTAAAACTTTGTGGCGATGTATAAAAAAGCTATTATAAGTAAAGTATGAAATTAATATTTAATATATATTTGATTGGTTTACTTTAGACCTTTTATAGGCTTAACACCATGCAATAGATAATTTAACTAATTAATGGGATACAAATCTGAAAACTACATCTTTTTAACGGGAAAATGGGCTAACCCCATCGGTTTCAATAGAAAAATGAGACATCAGTGTTCATAAGTTGATTGAAATGACATCATAATAATATTGAAATGAAATAAGATTTTTCAATTAATAATACAGGATATATAAAAGCTACATCTAGTTTTACTCAAAACTGTTCAGTTATTCTTTTTTTTCTTTGTTTTCTCCTCGGCTTTTAAAGAGTCAAAAATTGGTTTACTTCATCTCCACAAAATTTCTTCAGACACTTAAAATCTTGATATTTTTCCAAACCTAAAAATACATCAAATTCAAAAGAAAAAACCAATTTTGACTGAAATTTAATAATACATATGTATTAATAAATTTGGTTTTTGGCCAACCCATTTTACTCAAATGATTAACTTTTTAATGTAAATATGTAATACATTTTATAGACTACATATACATGTAGCAAAATGTTATACGATTTATAATATCATTAATGTAATTTGTAGTAGATAGGGAATGGATTGTAGATAAATATAGAAACCGGACATGGCTATGAGCTGTATTAACTGACGTTGTCAATGAATGTAAAATTATGATAGGTAATTAAAGTATTAATATTATTAACAGTATCGGGAATAGAGTTAATTAGGCAGTTATTTAGTTACAATTAATTAATAGAAACAAAAATAAATTAATAAGCTGCACTATTTTTTATTAATATTTAGATTTTTATTTGACTTACCATGGTAAGATTTTTCAGGTAAATAGAACTCTCCATCCATTAGCTGATACTCTTCTGTTTTGTGAGCAGGTTTGATGATAACAGCAGCCAACCAAGCTGCATTAAAGGTGTTTCGATACTGTAGAAATCGAGGATGAGGTGCTTCAGTTTTTGCTTCCTTTATGGGTCTTGTTTTAAAGTGGGCCTTTGCCACATATCTGGTATTCGTTGCAAAAAATGATGTCCAGTCTCTTAACATAGCTTGACTTTCTTCAATGACAATAAACGGCTCTGGTTTGACTCTTGCAGCTCGTATGGCATCTGCCCATTGCCCATAGACCTCAGCTCTACTTTTAGAATTAATTAATCCCATGTGTTTATCATAATCCAAAAATGAATGGCCTGGGGAAAATATAGCATGGGGAATGTGACAGTCACTGACGACAGTGTCTTCAAGTAATGCACTACATAGTGGCAGTAGCGGAGAAGTGTACAAGTTTTGTTCTGTCCGGCAGATGAGTCACAAAACAACAAAAGATGTTTAACATAATTGTCCAAATGATTAGTCCAAATCATGAAGAAAGAAGACTACTTCGCTGCAGCCTTTCTTCCAGTGTCTTCACTATAATCATACAAAACAGATTTCCCACTCGATAAAGTATACTATGAAAACTTTCTTTTATAATACAAGTAATTCGTGGTAATGTCAGGCAGTGGCAGATTCCACTGGTAGTCCATTGGTGGCCTTCATGCTCCACAGATGACTTGGCTTCTTTTCTTGCATCTTTTTTCCTTCGATAAAAAGTACTAGCTCGTAGTAAGTATAGTTTTTATCAGTATGACGATTGTTTATTTTAATAACAATCGAATTTTTTTAAATTTCATTTAAGTTATTAGATGCCCATTTTTTGTTTTAACACTTTGAACTCAGTAGTATGGTAATCACATGTTGAACATGTGTCTTTCCGGGGATATTCGAATGTGATGTTGAATTTAGAGTTGAAAATTGATCTGTAACACTCATACGATGCTCTGATATTTAGATTTTTCTCAATAAACATGTCATGAATTTTTTTAAAATATGTAATTCCTCAGGCAAATAAATCTTAGCTAATTTTTTAAACAGAAGTAGCTGGCTCTTCTCTTGAATGAATAAGTTTGATCATACATTGCTGACTTTACTTGTTCATGTAATGAATTAGTATGATCATACATTGCTGACTTTACTTGTTCATGTAATGAATTAGTGTGATCATACATTGCTGACTTTACTTGTTCATGTAATGAATTAGTATGATCATACATTGCTGACTTTACTTCTTCATGTAATGATTTAGTGTGATCATACATTGCTGACTTTACTAGTTCATGTAATCGGTGAGGCCTATTTGTATATCTGCTCCGTTTGTCCTCTGGAGCTTTGCCTGTTGTTTTCAGAGATGCTTGTATGGTTGCTAACCATCTCTTAGTAATGCTATTTATACTCAAAAATGTATAAACATACTTCTACATCTACAAATTCGCACTCGGCATATAAAAGGGCAATCTCGTAAATTTTCTGTTTGAACACCTTTAGCACATTGACGTTGTATGGGCACAAAACAGATAAGACCAGCTAAATATGCAGTTTGTTTGTTCCAGTCCCCCAATTTGATAAATTATAACAAAAATTGTGTGGAAATTTCAAATGACACTCTTTGAAAACATCTTAAAACCTTACATTGGCAGTTTTCCCCACTTTTAAATGTTGTAGCACGCATCTTCTTCATTACGTCCCTTACCCGGCCAAACGATTTTTTCTTCTTTGTCGAACTGCCCTCAGATGGCTTACTTTGCTCGTCTGATGATGAAGCTACTGTTTCAAAATCCATATTGCCATTTTTCAGTGAAAATGTAATATGGATGTTCTTCATTAAGGCTTTGACCAAAAACCACTGAACAATATCTATGTCACCACTAAAACTCATTAATCGCTCACAACACACTCACAACCGCATGCAGTGATCTAGCAGCTGAAGAGACTACTGGTAAACAACATAACTGCGAAAGCGCAGTTAGCCCGGATGGTTAGCCCGGACTTTTCCTATGGCGCTGTGGGATAGCTCGTTATTCCCTTGGACGTCGTTTGAAGGCATTTTGACTCATGATTAACCTGTTTTTCATACTTTTAATCTTGTCACAAAATATAGCTTTTTTCACACCACAATGTGGTGTTCATAACTAATTTTGCCATTTTTTAGGGTTAGCCCGTTTTTCCCCTAGGCTCTTCAAATTCTTATTCATATCTGATTTTCACGTATGATAAGGCTTTAGTGCCTTAAATATTAGTTTTCTCAAATAAGGAATTCTTATATAAATTAGTATACAGTGCCCATTCAACAAGTCGTTGAGTGCATGAAGAACAAATTGCTCTAAACCAAAGAATGTTATCTGCATACATTGCAATATAAAGTTAATTTGATCTATTTATAGAGTAGTGGTATTTATAAACTATAACACACTGGTTAAACAAATATCATTACCATAGAGCAATTATTCTTAAAGATATTTGTGTTTATAAACTTATTTATACAATATAATGATAATACTATTTTGTTTTTCTAGTTTACTATCCAGTACATTAGGTCAAAAAATACTCCAGTTTTATCTGCACCACTCTAAAAGTATCGTTATGTATTTTGGAATTATTTTTACACTATCAAGTACAGCACTTATGATAGTCTTTGATATTCCTATAGTTTGCATTTTTTCACTCAGAATTTTAGTACCCGTGAATTAAGTTTAAATAAAATATTAAACTAAACAAAGTAGTTATAATTTTCATTGGATTCGAGAGGTAAAAGGTTAAAACTATATAAAATTATACTAAGTAACGAAAGCTTTTATTTATAATACTAAACAAATTACTATAATATATATTTAAAGTTAGAATGTTAAAATAAATTAGGAATGAATCATACTGTCATACAAAAACAAGGAGACCCCAATGTATAAAATTTTTATATTAAAAAACCCAATAATTAATATTCTTACTATCTTTTAAAAATAACAAAAACTTTGAAAATATATGTAAATAAAATTTAGTTAAGAAATATTAAATCATATAAATATTTTCTGATACATACAATATTTATGTACTATCTAATTGGAAACGCTCAATTTATCCATTATATAAAACATTTTTAGCCTTTTGAACTATGTAACTACATGACACAAACTATTTTAGTAAGTAGGACAAATTATATGTTTTGTTGAGGTCTCAGAAATACTTGATTACGTCAATATACAGGGTATATATTTTACAACTTTTTTATGACTTCATTTCTAAAATTAAAATCTTGTACATGATCATGGTTACAAAGAACATACTTTTTGACGCCATTAGCGACATTTCATCGTTTCAGGGGGACGGCCCACGAGGAGTTGAACGAAAATCTTTAATGTAAGCCTAAGTCGAGTTTGGTACCAAATAAAAGGTCTATTGAAGTATTCAAGAGAAATCAATTCCTGCAAACCGGACTTAAAATGGTATAGCCTTTCTAGAGCAGCACTCATTTGAATTTCAAAGTAAATAATTTGAACAATATCATGTTTCCGCTATTTAATGGGTTTAAGTAAATTATTCTAATAGATAATCATACTTTATGGAACATAATTACTAAACAAAATAAATTATCAAATTATCAGTTGAAAAAATAACGTTGCTGTGAAAGCGTTTCCATACTTTTCCACCTTTATAATGACGTTGCATCTAATAAGGATATGGGGTGTGAGTTACGTTTTTATCAAATACTTCTAACACATTATAAATTTTAAACACTTAATCCATCAAAAATAGTTTATATATTGCTTTCAAAACAACATATCTGTTATTTTAATAATTTATTGAAGTGCAGTTTCACGAGAAATGCTTGTTTATTTTAAATTCAAAGTGCTGAAATGTATTCGTAGGATTTAGATAATGAAAAACACACTGTTGATAAACCATTATTGAGATATATATATAATTTTATTATTCTAATAAGTATATAGTTTTGTATTTTGCAATTTTCATATATGTATTTATCATCAAAGTATATTAGGTTACATTATAACTATGTATTAATAATAACTAACAGTAATGTATATTATTATATAATAATCATATGAAAGTGCTGAAACTAAATGTACATTTCCGTTTCCTATTTTTTATTTCATAAAATGTAAAGCGTAAAAAATTATGCATAATGCTGGTTAGTTCGTAATTATTATATTATTTTATATGAAACTATAACAATTAAAAGGCAAAGTTATAAAATTGAAAAGAAAGAATAGTACGTTCTCAAATCACGTAAGTAGATAAATATTTAATTTATGCTTTAGCTTAAAATTACTTCATTCCTTTCCTATTGCGCACGATTATAATCTACTCATTAATTATAAATTTATAAATCTTTGAAAATATTAATTTAGTAAAACTTCATTTACAGTTCCTTTGTTTTACAAAGTCGTTTTTTAAAAATAAATTTGTTTCTTACGGTCATATATTGTCTACCACAATTTTATTTACAAGTTAGCAGTTTTCAAAGAGAGGAGTAAAAGATATTTGTATAAAAGATTTATTCTTTCCTTATTTTAAGCTTACATCAGACAACAATTGTAAGTAAAACTTAGTTCTTTGCTTAAGGGAAACTGTGGTTCGAATTTAATTTAAATAAACAAAAATCTTGCGATTTTGTGGAAACCTCATTTTATTTCATCATTTAGAATGTATACCAACCCACTTCTTTTCAAAAAAATTACAAAATAATCCAAATTAAAATAAAAAATACCCATTAAAGTGTGTCAACATGTGAATATAAAGTGGGTATTTACCCAGTTCCACACCAGCTTAACAGTGTATGAACAATTACAAATAAAAGAAATAACACTTGCTGCAGCATTACAGCACCTAGAATATACTTTATTATATACTGTATACTTTTTTAAGTAACTACTATTTTTTAGTCATACCAGGTTACAAGAGTCAGAAAAAAGTCTTAAATGAGAGCATAGGTCGAGTAGTACATCAAATTAAAGGTATTTAGTAGTAGAACATAAACCCATATATCTGACCTAAAAATTTTCACCCGTTAAAACATAACGCTGGTTTAGTGTTACAATATATGCACCGTTCTAGACGGTTTAATATTTTTTTCCAATGTAAAGTTGGGAAAGTTAAACTTTGTAAATGCCGACTTAGAATAATTTGTTTAGGCTAGCTAGTGTCTGTTCACTTCCAATGGAGGATATTCTACAAAGACTTCGACAAAAATATCAAAAATATGCATAGGTCAATATGTACATAATTTTAAAGTGGTTTCTTAAACATATGAACACCTCAAACAGCACTTAAAAAGGTTCTTTTGTGAATCCCTCTGGTCTGAGGAAGGTGAGCGTGGTTCAACGAAATCGATCACCTTAATATTTGTGCATTTTGTACTTGTATTGTTATATATTTGTACATTTTGTGCTTATATTGTAATAAATTTGTGTTGTGTGACGTTTTACTTGTACTGTATATGTACCAACACGTACTATGCTAATTAAAAAACTATTTTTAAAAGGTTGAATTGGTGTGAAATCATAGACATCTATACATTTTTATGGGGAAAAGTTATGTTTCTTACCATACATATTTAAATTAAGATAATTTTAATAAGATAATGTACATTTATATGACAGAATGCACCAGAATTATTTCTTTGATTCTTTAAGTCACTAAAATTTTGGTAAAAAATAAAATGTTTTACTACAACAAATTAAAATCTTTAAACATATTTATTTATCTACATCTTAACTGTTTAAAACTTTAAACCAGGGTAGTTTTTTAAGTGTGTATTTTTTTAGGTTAAATTTGTGGGTGTATGCTTAAATTCTAAGTATCTTTAATGTACTCTTCGACCTAAGCTCTCTTTAAGATTTTCTTGAGACTCCTTGCAGGCCATCCCCTAGTATGATAGAAAAATGGTAGTTACTTCAAAAAGAGGATTAATACGTGCAGTACTGCTGTAGCAAGTTTTATTGTTTTATTTGTAATCGTTCGGCAATTATTAAGCTGGTGTGGGACATTATAAACCCTGTACGCACTTACAACTTATAAGGAGAGGACACTACATTTAGAAGTTCGGCCTTTCCTTAAAAAACACCTTAAATCATCTGATGACAAACCTCACTTTTTACAACGTAAAAATAGTAAAGATTCATAGTCAAATCAACATTACTGAGACTGTCCTTTATTTTAAAATATTTTACATACATTCATTTGGAAAATACTCATACAGGAATTAAATTTAAAATATGTATAAATACTAAAAAACAGCATATTATATTTACTAACATATCTTTATAATATCTCATAAGATAATGTTTCCAATAACTTTAATATTTCTGCAATATAGTGTTGTTTTCCTAGTATACAATCAACCTTATTGTATGTTTGGTTAGAAATTAACGTGTCTGTAAGGTTCTCTTTATTAACGTCACTTTTTTTAGATATATTGAGAAACAATTAACTAACAATAAAACAAGAATAGTTAGTACAAAAACAACTGGTTACAATAAAACATTGTCTTTAATAAGAATCGCAATGTTTCTTAAGTTATCTAAATTCAGAAAGGGAAATGTGATACTAAACATTCTTTAAATAAATATGGCCAAAATGTATATAGCTCCTATCGTATATTATAAGATTTATTCAAATAATAATTAAAATAATCCTTTAAATTAATTGTTTACCTCTTAAATTATTTACAACTAAAAGCGAAAGAAAACATACATAAATTGACCACTATACTATATATATATGTTTTATTTTCATTATGTCTAACTTTTACAGCCCATATACTCTTCCTGTTAGAACTAAACATTTTGGCACGTCCACCACACCTAAAAACCTAAAAACGCTTCGGTTAGCTTATAATTTTATGTCTATATCCCTGGTGAACTAAAATTACATAATTTTAAATAACTGTCATAAGGCCCAATTAGTATTTGGTATAACATACAAGCACGTGGGGATTTAGTGTGCCTACCTATATTCTGTTCGGTGAAAGTTGAGAGTGAGGCTCCACCTAGACTGTGGCTGTCACAAGGGCGCCAGCCAATAAAAAGAGGGTGTCTAGGTGGACCCTTGATTAACAAAAATACTTATTCATTCGCATCCCCAGTCGGCAGTCAGTCAGTCAGGCTCAGCAGAAAGGACAATTCATCACTACAGCAACATGTGAGCACCAGTGAACCGGTTTAGCGCCTACGTCACACCAGCAGTGGATGAACTTTCACTCTCAACTCTCACTGAATAGAATATAGGCATTGTCAAATGATTCACAAGTATTAACTAAATAAATATTATATGACATTTAAATTATAGTTTATGAATTAAAATATTTTATAACACACCATAACCAGTTTATATGAAACTGTTGTCATTGATGGTATTAGTTCAATTTATCCCAACAGTGCTGAGGCTTTTAAACTAAATAAAACATCTTGGAAAGGATCCAACAGGCTAGTTGTTTTATGTGTTTTGTTGTCTTTGTTAGTCTTATTTGTTCTGTATAAATAAGACTATAAATAAGTCCCTTTACATAGGAATCTTTTAATCAAATAGTTTCATTTGTCGTAATATCCTGATTATCTCCTAGTTAGTTGCCAAAAAACATTTGAACGGCATATTTCTTACATTTGAGGTTAATGAAAAGGAGTTAAAATGGCTATTTATAAACTAAGGACATTCCCAAGTTTGAAACTTAATACAATTTGATTTTAGCAATACAGTTAAAAGTGTTTGGAAGACTCAAGAGCCTCACCACAAAGCCGGCAACTGGTATAGATACCATCCAGCTGCTAACAATAACAGGGTTTTCTCTACGCATCAGTCAAGCACATTAAAGGAAAATAACGTTAGACGAGAACATATGTAATATGTCATATATTAACTTCCTGATCTTAAATCACTTGTTAAAATTGAAACAGTTTGTTCATTTTTAACCTTTTTGGAATGAGAGTTGAACTGTTATTTTAAAACGTTTTCAAGGCTAAAATTGTATACTTTTTTCCTTTATTATAAAAATTATAATAATACATTAGTGTAAGTACTAGAAGGCAGCTTAAGTGTGGATTATCGTGATAAAGCAGGAAAAATATTTTAGACTAAATGGTATATTAAAATACTTTTAAAAGCACTTTATAATTGATATATCTAAATGCCTTGGTCTACATTTCAATTCTAGCAGTAAAATCACATCAGGAGTTCATATTGATCAGCAGTTTAGTTCATCACTATCAGCTGTTTTTGCTTTTGACTGTTTATTAATTATATATCATTAAAAATAAATAAAATTTACATTTCAGTGTGATATTAAGTTACTTATTGTTTATTAACAATTAGATAGGGATCATTTAGTTATTTCCTAATTAAATAATATAATAATATTATTTAATCAGGACTAATTTTAACATGTTGCAACTGTTTGGACTGAAGATTGAAATTGAGTTAAAAATGATTTAATAATAATTAGATTAGTATTATCTATAATACATGGGTTGCACTGATAAAGAAAGTTTTCAAATGATACTGGTATTGGGTGAGTGTTACCAGACTTTTCATGCTGCTGAGAGATTATATTCTGCGTGTTTTCCTAATTTGCAGCATCAAAGCCGTATACGCTTCGAACACTTAGCACAACGAGTGAGAAAACAGGAAAAGTTTCCACCTAACAAGAGATCAAGTAACCATGATGTAAGAAGCGATAAAGCACCTGACATATTAGCTGCAGTGAAAATCTAAATCCACAGTTGTCAACTAGAGAACTTTCTAGGAAGTCCAGTATTAGCCAGTCGTAAATCTGTAGAATTCTCAAACATGAAAATTTTCAATAGTCCCATCAGGAATAAGAAGAAAGTGATTATCTGTATCGAAACAATATTTTTTTCAGTTTGGGGTCGAAATAAGATTTTAGAAGAACCTAGCTTTTCCCACAACGTTCTTGGGTGTGATGAAGCTACGTTCAAAAGTAGTGGTAATATGAATATACACAGTATGCACAACTCGAGACAGGAAAACTCACAGCGCTGGTCCGAGAAATTAATTAACAAAGACAATTAGTTTTTATATAAAACAATAAATAGTGTTTAACAACTACATCACGACTATCAAAAAGAAAAATAAATTTTTTACACAATTTTTTATCATCCCTTCCAAGGAAAATGTATCAGTGATCTTTTCCTGTTGACCTCGCCTTAAGGTCATCGGCAATGTCACTCATAATGGTTCGAAATATGCCAAAACTGTAGACTCGTGTTGAAGATTTATAAAATGTTTGTAAAATTATGAAACATGAAAAGCATCCGCTTGGAGGAAGATAAACACAAACTTGTTTGTTTACATGTTTGTTGTAGTTTAATCTCTCACTGACAGAACAGTTTTTCTTCTCCACTGAGCTCGATTAAAACAGTTGATAATATGTAGTTAATAGGATTTATCTTATTATTGTTATTCTAAAAATCCATTAATGTTTGCATATAGTCTGCTTATTATGGAAAAAACACCATTTGCTTATAAATAATTACACTGGTCTCTAGTTCGTATAACGTGAATAAGAATGTATAGAACATTTTTAATTTTAATTTCGATATACAGGGTGGAAAAAATATGGAAACGCTTTTACAAACATTATTTTTTCCATTGAAAGTTTAATTTTTAATAGTAAATGTGTTCTATAAAGTATAATTTTTTTATCAGAATAATATACTTAAAACCGATAAATAGTGGAGAAATAATATTGTTCAAATTAGTTACTTTGAAATTCAAATGACCGTTACTCCGGAAAGGATAAACCTTTCGTGGGTTTGCGGCAATTAATTTCTCTTAAATAGACCTTTCATTTGATACCAAACTCGACCTAGGCTTACGTTGAAGATTTTTCTTGAACTCCTCGTGAGCCGTCCCCTTTAAAAGATGAAATGTCGATATTAGCGTCAAAAAGTATTTTCTTTGTAACCATGATCATGTAAAATATTTCACTTTTACAAGTGAAGTCATACAGAAATTGTCAAAGAGTTTTCATATTTTTTCGCCATGTATATAACGTCTTTCTTTTAATAAGGTAACTTGTGAAGATATATAGTAATATACCTTGTATTACTATATATCTTATAATAATAGTAATATAAGGAATACGTGCGTGCGCGCGCACGTGTGTGTACACAAGGTACTTCATACTTTTACGAAATATCAGCTAGGGGGTTATGGTCGGGGAGGGGGAAGGCCGCGGCCTTGATTGGAATGCGGAAATCTGGGTCACTAGGTTATCTCATCGATGGTTATCAGTTGTTTGAATGACTTAAAGGGATTTAAATGTCCGCGCCCGTTATTACTTTAGTCTTTGTTTGTCTATATTATTTGTTTGTCTATAAATAATTGTTTTAATTAATTTGTTAGCTTTAAATATTGTAAGACATTGTTAAAATCAATGAATAATTATGATTAAGGCAAAGTAAATTATATTTCTAGTCTGTGTTGTGACTCATTACAATTGTAATATGTGAAGTCCAAGACTGTAGATGATTAAAAAAGAAATGGTTGCTATGAATTTCAAGCGATTTAACTTGTTATTTTTTTTTTTATTTTTAATTCTTAAACCAAAAGCCGAATAGAATAGCTACGTTAATTTGTATTTAATATAATAAATTTGGCCAGAGTGAAATCGTAAGACAATGCCCAAACAGATTTCTGCTTATTTCTACTCAGAATGGCTAACTAAGCAATGGCATCACAAATAAGTTCTGATACAATATTGCTTTCTTGGTTCAATACCAGATTAACACTTTCAATAAAACTGGTGAATATTGAATTAATTGGGATATTCGGAGTATATAATGGTATTTTTAAACTTTCTGAGAAGTGCCCCTTTGTGTCTAATATCCAGAGGAGCTATGTTGAACATGGTTGAGCTATTGTAAACCATGATAGAGGGATTGCAATGAGGTTGTTAGCTCTCATCTCCCTATTTAGTTGTATATCAACCTCTCGTACATGTGTACTGTTAAGCCTCCGTATGCACAATGTTCAGTAGTGGAGTAAACCAAGAACAAAGCAGTAATACGAAAGACTTGCGGCTTAGCTCCCCAAGATTATCCAGTAAGTTGCTGTACAATGTTAGTTCTGGTTTTCACGTTAGCTGCTGTTTTCTGTATATGACTTTTAAAAGAGAGATATCGATATAAACTGGCCCTCAAGTACTGTGGATGCTTACAGTGTTTCAGCCTAACACCATCAAAATATATGTTCTGTTTCTGATTAGCTAGTCTATTATTTTCGCGAAAGCAGGTTAATCCTGTATTTGTTTGAGTTGACTTTAGCTTCCAGGTTCTAAAATAATTGTTGATTGTAGCTAGATCAAGTGTAAGTATTGTTTCTGTATTTGATATGTCTTCGTGTTGAGTTGCGAGAGCAATATCATCTGCACATATGAATTTCTGGACCGTGTGTTGGAAATATTTGTGGTTTATACATTGAATAAAAGAGGAGCAAGAACAGATCCTTGTGGCAGTTTATCGTTTAGCTGTCTAAAAGAACTTTCTATGTGACCCAGACACACATTAATTAACCTGTTACTAAGCGTAAAATTCATAAATCGCAATAATTGTGGACACGGAATCAAGTTGTAGTAGTAACAGATTCTTTTTTGAGACTGTCTCATAGGCTGCTGAAATATCTACAAATGCTGCCTGATGTTTTTGCTTTTCTTGTCAAACCAATTCTCAACGAAATATGTCAAATAAACTTCTCGCAACTATTATTTGAGGGATTATTCCAAAAATCCATTAATGTTTAATCCATTAGTTTTTAATCCATTAAAAAATCCATTTAACGACCAAGTATAAAACCAGCCTGTTGAACAGGGATGCTATCGTTGAGAATAGGCTATATTCTGTTGTAAATAAATTAACTTATAGTAGAAGCTTAAAAGAGCTATGGGGCGATAGCTTTCAGCGTGTTGTGAGTAGTGGGTTAGTGGGAAGTTCACGCCGTCCCGTGAGGAGTTTTCGTCCCATGAGCAGGTCGGGGGTGGGGGGACTTTGATTTGATTTTGATTGATTTTGATTGATTTTTAATGAGCTTTGATTTGATTTTGATTGATTTTGATTGATTTTTAATGGGCTTTGATTGATTTTTAATGAGCTTTGATTTGATTTTGATTGATTTTGATTGATTTTTAATGGGCTTTGATTGATTTTGATTGATTTTTAATGGGCTTTGATTAATTTTGATTTAATTTTGATTGACTTTGATTTTGACATTTAAAAATAATTTTTAAATATATTAAAAGTTTATTTAAAATTTAACATGTATTTCTAAATTCTTTTTTATTATTAATAATCAAAATTATAAATAATAAAAATTAAATTTTGAATAATAAATATTAAAAATATTATTTGCAATTTTTTTTATTAATTAAATATAAATATTTGTAACAACCACATTTAAAAATAATTTTTAAATATATTAAAAGTTTATTTAAAATGTTTTGTTAAATACAAATAATTTTGTTTTTATTACAAATTAAAAATAAAAAAGAAGTTCTTAAAAGTAATTTTTTTTTTACTAAGATGGATGGTTCTTTCTTCTTAATGCCAATGCTTCTTGAATTTTCCGTTCATTAGATAATAAAGTTTCTTGCTGCCTTCTTCGATTTTGTTCAATTTGATTAATACGAAAGAGAAAATGAACAAAATTAATAATAAAACTGTGCTCCTGAAAAATACATTTTTATTAATATATAATAAAAGGTATATATCAAAATAAACTAATTTATTTAACTCAAGGTGTTTTAAAAAGTTTTTGAGGACGGGAAAAATTCTCAATTCATGTGAGTTAAATTTCCACAGATACCATCAATGTCTTATTTACTAAAACAACTTTTGTTAAATAAATTTTCTATACTTAGATATACACTTTTGTAAAATATCCTGAAAAAACATATTTAATAATAAAACTCTGCTTGAATAAAAGAATGTTATTTTAGAAAAGATCTAAGAAGAAATAAATACTACTACACCGAAGGTTAGTGTTTAATGCATGCACAAAGAACAAGATGCAATACGGTATAGTGACCTCTACAAGGGAATGGAAAGGACTGGATAACCGTAAAGACATGTGGGCTCTATTTATTACTTCATTCGTCAGAATAATTTTGTAAAACAAAAATTTAGGAAAGGAAGAGACAGATGTTCTTTGCTAAAAGAAGTTGAGTTTAAAATTAATTTACAAAAGACAGTTAGTAGAAAACAAATTTTAAATTCA
>JAQJVL010004878.1:0-40478 GCA_035578905.1 Stictocephala bisonia
CACTAAGCATAGGTAAATGTTGAGTGGATAGTAACCATAGTTTAAGCTTTTTTAAAAATAAATTTAAATTTTGACACTTTTTAATGTTAGTTGGCAGTAGATTAAAAAACTTAGGCCCATTAAATTGAAATGATTACTTAAACAAGGAATCGTTGACTTTAGGCAATCTAAACATTCTTTGAAAACAGCTTCTTGTTTTGTAAAAAAGGTCATCTGTACCAGTATTTCCACTCCTGCATATAATAAGTTCTGACTTCGAATAGTCTCTAAAGTGTAAAAGTTAAGAAAGATAAATTACTTTTTAAAGATCTATTTAAATGAGCTCCTATTTCCTTGAGAGATATTTTACTTCAGTGAAGAATTAAATTACTTTCAATTCTCGTTGTGCGGATATTGAAAATTAATGTTGTGGAAACATGATCACTTAGGTGACTTATAGTCGTTTGTGTTTAGTAAGTTTTCTTAATAATTTAAATACACAATTCTTATTCATACAATATCTTACGTTTAATATATTATTTGTAAAATAGCTTATTTTTAATTAAACGTTTACTTGTGAATATAAAGCAGAAGGTCCTTTCGATGCCCTACGTGTTGTGCTATTAATAAATGGATTTTTCTCAGGAACAGTCAACCACAGTAACAACGCCTACAATTCATCAACACCCATCAGCATCATCAACATTATATTCGCCTATTCTCTTAGATCGGCATCACGGATTAATAATATTAAAACCATCCCATCATTCATATACCTAGATGTATTATTTCATGTTTTATTTCGGTTTGTTTTTTACCAACACACAAATGCTATTTAATTCATAAAAAGTTACGTGGTAGTACATTTGGTATATAGTCTTGTTGTTGTAAGTTTTACAGCAAAAAAGAAATAATAGCGTAAAAAAAGGCACAGTTAGGTTTTAATATGTGTTGGAGGAGAATGAGCTGACATCCCAAATTCAATTCACTTTGCCATTCTAGTCTTTTCCAGTCAACTTACACTACCTTTGGAAAGGATATGTTGTAGCCAGAATTAACTAAAATACTAAACAAATAAATTATATTACATTTTGATAAGCTTTCAACGAAATTGTAATATTTTTAACTAAATGGTTTTATGACTTTACAAGCGACCTCTTTATTCACAAATTGTTAGTTTTCTAAAATATTATGAACATTTATTAAGAAAGAAAAAAACTGGAGACAACATCTAAGTGACTGAATATGGTATAATCTTTGTGAGATGTAAAATATAGTGCAAAAAATGAATATACAAAGAACTCAGAAAGTGGGCATTCAAAATAATGTAAACATTAGAAAAAACCAAAAACAAAAACAAGTTCAATATTTTCTATAATAGACTATTTAATTTTACTGTTTATATGATAATATAAAAAGTCCTAAATTAGGTGCTAGTAAAATATATATCTAAAAGTTTTGGGGGATTGAAAACTAGTTTAACTATAAGAGTTGAAATTTTTAAATTAACATATTTATAGTATAAAACTTTTGCCATACTAAAATAATTATTACTTGCTGTAAATCATATATACAAAATGTGCTCATTCTCACAGAGTGGGGTTTTAAAGCATGATTTCTACCTCATGTTTTATATGAATTCAAAGACATCACTTTAAAATGTCAAAGTTGTACAGAAATGTTTATTAAAAATACATTTCATAAAACTATTGAACTAAGCCTATAGAAAGCTAAGTACATTTAACCCATTTCATTTAATTCAGCTAGTGACTTTAAAAAACATATTTTTAATAGTATTAGCAAAGTGTTGATGATCCTTGATTGAAATCTTCCACAAATGGAACAAGCCCAGCAATATTCTGATACCTTTCTGACACAACCAAAGTAAAGTACACCTATTTAGACCATCCAGGTACAACACTGTACTGTTGCCGGAAATTAAAACATATCGCTGATAACAGCGAACCAATAAAACGATACCTCGTCTGTTATTTTTGTTAACACTTGTTGACAGTTTAATGCTATACATATTTACATATTTTACTGACAGCCACTTAAAATTAAAATAAATACTATTTTAATTAAATACAATTTGAAATTTAGTATGAGTACAGAGGAAAGAAAAACAGAGTCCTTTTTGTAATATGCACAGCGACCTTCTCAGTCAGTGGCAGTTATATATAAACAACTATTATAAATTACCAACCCTCCCGCCCATATACTCGAACAGTACGTGTAGGGCGGGCGAGAGAGTTAAAACTGTATGTGTATGGGTGTGAATCGGACTCATTCAGAGGCAGATAGGTGGAGCTTCACTCTCACTCAACTCCCGCTGAATGGCATATAGTATTGAGGTGAACTCAAACTCAAATCATTATTTGGACGTAGGACATCTGCATAACAGCGTCATATTTACATAGGAAACGTATTATAAGTGTTACTCAAACAAATACAAAGAATAATATATATAATCACAAATAATTAAATAAAATTATTTGGACTAAAAGAAAAATCCCGAACACTATATGGGCACTGCTTCAACTATCTCCCAAAATAGTGTGAAATGTTGTCCCAGTTTTAGGTAAATCGGCAGTGAATTGTATAATTTGACCCCATTATATTGGTGGTTTTTGAAAAATGAAGTTTTGTGGTTATGTATTGTACTGTTATTATTTGAACGGAAATTACAATATTGTTTTTGGGGTGATTGAAGTGATGTTCAATGGAATAATTTTCTTGTAAAATAAAAGTGCATATAGAATGTAAATTGAAGGGAATGTTATAATTTTATTTGCTAAACAGTTGTTTTTTTATCTGTTGAGCTGTTCAAATCTGGGTTGTGGTTTATAATAAAACTAGGAGGAACTTCACTCGCCAGTTCACACGGGCCTGCAGGCCTGTGCGTGAACTTTATTCAACGAGTGACGCACCGAGCGTTGGCTCAGTGGGATTCGAATCTTGGACGATGCCGTTATCATTCCAAAGCCTTAGCCACTGAGCCACCATGCCGGTAACTTGTGTTGTGTGACGTTGGCCTGAATTATAAATATAAATACATTCTATGTTACCACTCATTTAGCTATTGTGTGCCACCTCCTTACCTTTCTTCGTGTAGTTACTTATTAAACGATTTAGACATCCATCTGACTAATATGTGCTTATGTTAGTAGCTGGGGTTTCGTGTGTTTTTAGACATAGAATTATTTATTATAGTATCAGACACATATTGTACACATATAACACAGCTGCACAATGAGCATACTCTAATTAATTATACATAATGTCTGTGGTAATTTAATTTTGTTCTCTCCTTCATTTAACTCCTTTAGTTTCAGATTTAAGTCTTTACTGTCACTTATAAAAATACTCTAAATCTTAACACTAATCTTCTAACTTTTTTCGAACGAGTGTATTAGCAGATACTAATTTAGATAATATGCAACATAAATCAAACAATTAATTGCCTTACACTAAAAATTACCTTAAATTTCAGTTTATTTAGAGAAAAAGGTTATCTGATGACTTTTAAATGTCGTTCATTTGTTTAAAAGGATGACAATAAGAGAATGAATTTCCTCAATAAAATTTCAATAAATCTATAAATAAATAATTGCTCCTTATAGTGTAGAAACTAAAATTCATCTTCTACAGAATGTAAATAATAACCAAGTTTCTAAAGACTAATTCTTCCCCAAGTTCCTAAAGTTAATAACGTCGTTCTTCATATTGAAGGACGAGTTAGACTAATATCTAAGCCGACGTTATCAATAAGGCAAGCTGATTTGGTTTACAAAGGCCAATAAAAATGCAAAGGTCGTGATAAACTACTGGTCAAATATCTATCTTGTTGAAAATTCAAAGATACCAAAATTAATCAACCCCCTAGTAAATGATAACATTGTACCAGGGGTACAATGTTATCATTTACTATATACCAACATTGTAATGTTCAGCAAAGTACAATTTTGGTAGGTACCATAATCAACATACATGTTGTGTTATTTTCGTTTCCTAGAACGTAGGTGAACATAGAATAAGGGATTGTAATTTTGTCCTACAACACCATTAAGAAATGTTACTGGCATAGAAATAGATGAAAGTTCCGAATAATATATTTTTTTAAATTTCTAAAACTCTTTAATTACTTTCAACTTAGATATTCTATAGTCCTCTGGCAAGTTTTGATCGACTGTAGGACCGTGTTACTCCTGAGTACGACTTCTTCAATGACAACTTACAGGTCACATGAAGATAGGCCTTTCGCAGTATTTCTACCTGAAAATGGTATAGTCTGTTATTAGTTTTAAAGTAATTTTATTTACGATAGTCATATTTATTCAAGTTTAATTATTTCGCTCTTTTGTGAGTGCTGTTGTTATATTTGTTTTTTACTGTTGTTTACTGTAGTATTACATTTTTTATATTATTCTTGGTATTTATACTTTTTATCTCGATAAATTTAACCTATTATTGCTTTTGTAATTTTTTTAGCTCTTATGTTATAATGTATTTCACACATTCATATATTGTTACTGTACCGATTGTATTGTATATTTTCCATCATATTGTTGTTATTTTGTAATGTTATTGTTTTTGATTTAATGTATTTGTTTTGTAAATTGGCTGCCTGGCCGTTGAAATCAATAAATTAGTCATAACTTTCACGGATCAACTGGGTTACGCGTTTACTCATAATCTGAAATTTACGATACAAAAAATTAAGATTATTTCCAACAAAATTTCATTCTTCGATATGACAAGCCTGAAAAATAATCATATGAAAATGTTAAAATAATCAGACAGAATTTTTGTATGATTTTAGATAAGTATCAGAATGAAAGTGGGGAAATTACTAGACAACTAACGTTCAATAGTTTCAAGGCAGATCATTCTACATGGAAGAATTAGTTTCAATATGATTTTAGACGTACTAAATACTACAATTAGGTTAGGTAACAGTTTGGTTGAAATTATATAATTAAACTATTCTTATTTTATTTTACAGATATTGATTATATCGTATGTCTTACGGTTCAGTTAAAATGGTAACATAATAATTAAAAATAAACCATTATGCAGGGAATATTTGTATACATTTTCAAAGTTTTAATGCCACTAGCTCAAATTTCCCGCAGAAATATTTTTGGGCATAAAATGAAAGTAACAATTGATTTGATAAGAAAAAGTTATCATTAATCTTATGTTAACCATTAGTGTACGTTTCTCACGATGTATTTATTTTTCTTCACAATATAACCTTACGATGGTTCTCTGAAAGTTCGTGACGTTTATTAAAATACGATGGATTATCGTTAAAACCTTAATTGGGAATGCATATTAGAGGAGACCTAATAATTAGACAGAATGAATTCAAAATACGTAAGGGCACTTGACTTTTAATGGAGCATTCTTTAATTGCATTTCATTAAAATGATGTAAAGATTGTAAATATATAAGCAGTCATTACTCTCTTTTCTGGCTTCTAATGAATTAACATTTGAATTGCTAATGGTAACGTTTATTTCAATTAAAACTCTTTCTGACAAATCCGATGTGAAATATTACGTGTGACGAGTCTGATTTTTATTGTTTAAACATATTTTTGAGGCAGTTGAGAGTCTGTTTTATATACCATAAATTACAAGTGTTATTGCAGTGAACATAAAATGTGTTGTAAAGGTCAAATATTGTTAAAAAAAAGTATTTGACTGGTAAACAAATTCATATTACGCACATTACAAACTTCTCTCGAATATACATCATTTATCTGCTTTCATTTGACCAATTTCCCCATCTCCAGTTCTGGTGTCATCTTCCCAATTGTGTGGTCTCAAAGCTGTTCCCAAAACACACTATAAAATGCATAGTAAGGTAGAAAACCTGGTAATTGAATTTAAAATACCTTTAACGTCGTGATAATTATTGCAGAGTTTGGCAGTATCTTATAGAGATGATCTGCCAATTTACAATTTGACTTTGTAGGCAAATGCTCGTAAATGAGCTGCGCCTCCTAGTCCTATAATTTTCCCATAGTTAAGTGAAAAAAATGAATTTATTCAAAAAGTCTAGTCTTCGTAAAATATTGGTGGTTTAAAATCTTTGAACTGGCACTGTCTTGTATCGGATAGAGATTTTTAAGTGCAGTTTGCGGCATTATTCTACGCTTTATTAGCCCTTTATATTAATGATGTGCATATCAACCTATACTTATATTACAACTGTTCTACTGACTCTTTATGGACCATTCCCATAGTAGAATGGGCTACATTTTGAAGTAGGTGTTTGTGTATAGTAATCTTGTGTGAAGTTTTGTATCTTCATCTGTTATAGCAATCACATTAAGCCATTCTTGAACTTGCACATAAGATCAGTATTGAAACTTTCAAACGCCGCCATTTTCTTTAGGATTAACCTTTTTAGGTCAAATTTACGGTATGATTTCCTACTACTTAAGACCTTTAAAATGGTATGCACATCGACCTATGCTTACATTTAAAATTATCTCCTGACTCCATGTGGTCCATCCCCCACTGGAGGCAGAGAGTCAGTAAGAACGTTAAAAAGAGTGTTTTAGTTTCCAATTTAACTATTAAGTTTTATTCCCCTGAACTATTTAATAATAAAACTAATGTCTCCATACTTTTACCCGACCCTGTATATGTATATTCTATATACAGAGAGTTCTAAAATGGATCGCATTTTTTTTATTAAAATGGGTTCGTCTCCAAGCATATTAAGTTTAAGTAATTTTTTATATTTACAAGATAAAGACAGGCTTGTTGTTTATCTTTAAATTGCTAATAGCTCTAAAATGTTGTAGACAAATTTCACGATTGAGCCAATTTACAGAGCTTATTATATATATATATATATATATATATATATATATATATATATATATATATATATATATATATATGTACTAAAGTGAAGGAAGCAGGAAGTGAGGAGTAAAAGTGCCATGTCATTACAGGAAGTGTATGTCAGAAGCTGGTAATACCCTTAAAAGCGCCAGTTATGACGTCACGAGGATCTGGTAACTCTGCCAACATTAATACCGTAATAGGGTGGAAGTTGTCACTTGTTATACAAAGTGATACTTGTTGCATTTTCCTGTTTCTTTAGAGAATAAAATATACCTTGTGCAGTGAACAAATATTTTTTATAATGCTATAAAACAAATATAACTAATATTTTAATTTTTGTTATAGATAATTATTTAGGTATGAAAGCTTGAATTAAGTTCTATAAATATATTTATGTACTTAATGAATACAAAAAAACCTATTAATCTTGCCCGCAGCCAAATATGATTGTGTCATGTTTTATACATATTTTTTCTATAAAGTTAAGTTTTCCTACATACAATTGATGGGTATAAGAAGAATATATTATTCCGTACTTTCGAAACTTGAATTTTTGGTCATGTGATCTGAGTGAAAAAAATCATTTTAACGTAGTAGTTACATTAAATGTAACAATACCAATGTACCAATACCTTAATAAAAACAACATCAGTATAAACATAGGCGTAGAATTTGTCATTTTATAAAAACAACAAGCCAGAATAAGTAACTATTTTTAGTTTAACTTATTTTTGGCTTAGTTGCTATCGCGAATTCTACTACTTTCATTTACAAGCTACCTTTATAACTATAATGTCCTTTAATGTGGGAATGTCTAAAGTTTAGTAAAAGCATATATAAACGTCAGCAAGCTGCTGAGGTGGCTTCATCAGCAAGTAAGATGTCTCGGACAAAGGTGTCAGTAAACCACTAATGCTACAAAGGCTCAATTTAGGTGGTAAACTGTACAGGGGTCAGTTTAGAAACCTTTGTGCTAGGACCCTAACATTTTAATTTTATATGCGTGATAGTTTGTAAGAAACTGTGTTAACCGTAACCGAACACACTATAGTCAACCGTAGTCTATAAGCATTTAGTTTCTCTAAATTTATAATGTATTAAGGGGAAAAAACTAGTTTTAAATGTAGGCTAAGGTAGTAAGTAGTGCCTGAAGACGAAAGGAGTTTTATCCCTGTCAAAACGTTGTGTTTGTACCTTGAAATCTCCAAATAATTTTTATCAAGCATGAAAGTTCTAATGCTAATAAATAACTTACAAAAATATTATTTTATTGCTGTAAATTTATTCTGTATGGGACTCAAATTATAAAAAATAAAGGGTGAACTCAAGTACACAATTTCATAAAGATCATAAATAAAAAATTTGGTGTTTTACTATGAACACTAATAGTTATATATTCTTAACGTTTTTACATTTCGTTGTCCAGAAAGCGATTTTAAAAATGTAACTTAACTTTAAGGAGAGCCAGGGCTGACTGGTCTAAGACGTCAGGACTTCATCCTTAGGTTAGAGATAACGCAGATTCAAATTCTGGTGATGACTGTTAGTTTTATCAATTTTATTCAACTTATAATGTACTGATTCCCTCCCGTTTTCTCTCTAATAAATTCCCTGTAGAGATCTATAATCTATGGAGAATGGACGATGTAAGGTTGCCAAGGAGATCGACTCTTCATTTATATGTATAAATAAATAGTTCTACGCTATTTTAGACCATTTCTTATACAAACGTTTCGAAACCTCAATCAGTAGTGTACATTAATTTTCAATGTAGTAAACCATAAAAATGTAAAGCATTCAAAATATACGATGTGTTTTATCGACAGTTGCTTAAAAACTAATTTAATTTAAAATTTGAGAGTTCGAAATAAGATTTAATTTTGATGATTTAATAACTAAATAATTGATGCAGTACCTGTAGCTCAGTGACCAAAATAAATAGCGATTTTGGTTTTTCTTATTTTGATATAATATAAGATATACTTTTGAAAGTAAATATATACATTTTTCGAATAGAAAATACGTATAAATACTAAGGAAACTGTACAAATATTACAACTCTAGGAATAACATTTAATATTTAAATATTACGTATGTATCTACCAACTAGATGTAAACATAATTTGCTTAGTAATTCTAATGTTAATATTCTATGTAACATTTATATAAGAAATATACTTAAGTTCTGCTTTTATTTACCCCTTTTATGTTACTGCTTTGTAAACCTGTAGAATTTCATTTATTTATTTATTTTTTATTATTATTATTATGTTAACATAATATTTTTTAGCTCACACTAACACTATTTATGAACGTAATTAATAGGAACCTACAGTTATCCCTTCTCCATATTTGTAGAATATTTCATAATTATTTTATATACATAATTTAACAAGTATTATGTTTGTTTACACTTTTCTCAAATTTTAATATTATAGTAATTCATTTGTAAACTGGAAAGACCCAATTTTCTGGTGGAGTTCTGAATGAGACCTGGCCTTCACCGTAAAGGCTTAGCTCCAACTGAAGGTGAAAGCAGCGTGTGATATTACTCTCTCCAGAACATGTATTTCAATTGATTGCAAAAACAGAATAAAAGTATTACGTTTACATAAGAAAAATCTTCAAAGTAAACTTAAAATTTACATACATACCAAGATAGTCGGTTTTGTAAATTTTAGTTACCTGAAAGGCAATAATATTCCTTCTTACTAAAAAAAAAACTAAAAGTAAAAATTGAAAAGAAGAACATAGAGGAAGGGTGGAACAGAAGGAATAGACATCAAATGTTCCTTTCATCCCTTGATTTTAAATCCCGTTTGGAATTGCATTTGCATACCTCCACAGGCTCTGTTCATGTGATGTTCTCTTGTGTGTGCATAAAAGAAACAGGATAGTTTTTGCTCGAAAAGTAAACTTGGTGAACAAAAGAAGCAATTAAGTTTGTGATGTTCTAACATATATATGTTACCCATAATAGTTAAAAGAAGGACTATGACTTTTATAGAAATTAGATATTGCCTTCAATAACAATTATTTATTTATGATACATTTATAATAAGTAATGTACCATACTATGTGTTGCTAATTAGTTATATACAGACCCTACGTATTCGTAATTAGTATTGTACAGACCTTACGTCTTGCTAATTAGTATTGTACAGACCCTATTTCTTGCTAATTATTATTGTACAGACCCTATTTCTTGCTAATTAGTATTGTACAAACCCTATTTCTTGTTAATTAGTATTGTACATACCATATTTCTTGCTAATTAGTATTGTACAGACCATACGTCTTGCTAATTAGTATTGTACAGACCACATGTCTTGCTAATTTGTATTGTACAGACCATATGTCTTGCTAATTAGTATTGTAATGACCCTAAGTATTGTTAATTAGTATTTATTTATTTATTGGTTTAACGGTTCCACCATTTTTACAAAACTTATACAGTTAATAATACAATCAATAACATAATTATAGTACATTAATACAAACAAAACAATCAAGATGGCAAAAGTAACATTTAGCATTTCGACAATGACTTACATAACTACAAAAAACAGCAATATATTTAAATCAGAATACAGTAAGTACTGGCGAGTTTGTGTGTATATATAAACAAAACAGACTAACAATACATTAATAGATTCTCTAAGCAACGTAACAGGAATAGAATGAATAATTCATAAAACAACAATAACAATAATAATGTCTAATAACATAGCAAAAGAAAAACAGAGTGATGTCGTGTTGTGTGATTTCAATAAATGTAAGTGTATGAAATAAATTAATTACTATGCATATGAGGGAAGTCAATGCCCACCTGTGCAAGATACTTCTTGCGTAGTGACTTTGGACTTTCATTGAAGAAATCAATAAATGTGGCTTCACTCCCCAACCTCAAGAGTCTAGTGATACCGTGGTTGGCGGCATAATTCGTTGGCTGAAATCTTCTCAGGAAAGTTGACTTTGACCTTGTGCCTCTGGGGATTGAAATGTCGATATCAGACAACAGTGAGGGACAGTCCAAGATTCCATTTACCAGTTTATGCAGAAAAAGGAGATCCATGTACTTTCTTCTCACATGAAGAGGTTGCAAACCATACATCTCACCGACCTCCACTACAGGGGTATCCAGATAATTGTAACCTAGTTTCACTCCTAGAATTCTCAATAGGCGCAATTGTATCCTGTTGATAAGCCCAATGTGCCCTGCCTGATAGGGAACCAAATTATTGAGCAGTACTCCAACAAGAGGCGCACAAGGGCCTTATACAAGACAACGAGTGTATGAGGAGATTTGAAATCTTGACTTGCTCTAATTATGAAACCAAGCAGAGAAGAGGCCTTAGAAGAAATATACATGAGATGTTCGTATGGGCTGAGGGAAGGTGTCATAATGACACCAAGATCTCTTATTTTCTCCACCACCCGAAGCAGTGATCTACTGATGTGGTAATCGAAGGTTTTGGCTGTAGTGTTACCAGTAAAAGAAATTACAAAACATTTTGATACATTTAGCTCCATGGCGTTTGAACTGCACCATTGATTTATTCCATTGAGAGAAAGTTGAAGGTCCTCATGATCCTGTAGAGAAGACACCACGTTATAAATCTTGATATCATCGGCAAAGAGCAGCGACTTGCAAGGAATTACACTGGTTATGTCGTTAATGAATAACAAAAAAAGCAGTGTATTGTACAGACCCTACGTCTTGCACAGACCCTTTTTCTTGCTAAATAGTTTTACCACGTGTATTAAATAGGGTTTATTCCCACAGAATAGTCGAAGAAAAACTTTAACCAATTTACGCTTTCGTAATAAAATGTATTCGCCCTTCAGTCACTAAACTTAATAAACCACTTAACCACCCTTCACACCTTAAACTTTACGATTAATTCATCCGCCTTTCAGTCACTAAACTTAATAACCCACTTAACCACCCTTCAGACCTTAAACTTGACGATTAATTCATCCGCCTTTCAGTCACAAAACTTAATAACCCACTTAACCACCCTTCAGACCTTAAACTTGACGATTAATTCATCCGCCTTTCAGTCACTAAACTTAATAACCCACTTAACCACCCTTCAGACCTTAAACTTGACGATTAATTCATCCGCCTTTCAGTCACTAAACTTAATAACCCACTTAACCACCCTTCAGACCTTAAACGACGATTAATTCATCCGCCTTTCAGTCTCTAAACTTAATAACCCACTTAACCACCCTTCAGACCTTAAACTTGACGATTAATTCATCCGCCTTTCAGTCACTAAACTTAATAACCCACTTAACCACCCTTCAGACCTTAAACTTGACGAGTAATTCATCCGCCTTTCAGTCACTAAACTTAATAACCCACTTAACCACCCTTCAGACCTTAAACTTGACGATTAATTCATCCGCCTTTCAGTCACTAAACTTAATAACCCACTTAACCACCATTCAGACCTTAAACTTGACGATTAATTCATCCGCCTTTCAGTCACTAAACTTAATAAACCACTTAACCACCCTTCACACCTTAAACTTGACGATTAATTCATCCGCCTTTCAGTCACTAAACTTAATAAACCACTTAACCACCCTTCAGACCTTAAACTTGACGATTAATTCATCCGCCTTTCAGTCACTAAACTTAATAAACCACTTAACCACCCTTCACACCTTAAACTTGACGATTAATTCATCCGCCTTTCAGTCACTAAACTTAATAACCCACTTAACCACCCTTCAGACCTTAAGCTTGACGATTAATTCATCCGCCTTTCAGTCACTAAACTTAATAAACCACTTAACCACCCTTCAGACCTTAAACTTGACGATTAATTCATCCGCCTTTCAGTCACTAAACTTAATAAATCACTTAACCACCCTTCAGACCTTAAACTTGACGATTAATTCATCCGCCTTTCAGTCACTAAACTTAATAAACCACTTAACCACCCTTCACACCTTAAACTTGACGATTAATTCATCCGCCTTTCAGTCACTAAACTTAATAACCCACTTAACCACCCTTCAACACTAAATTTGATGATCCATTTATCCATCCTTCAGTCACTAAACCTAATAACCCACTTTTCCACCCTTCAGACCCTTCAGTCACTAAACTTAATAACTAACTTAACCACTCTTAAGACACTAAACTTAATGATCCATTCATCCACCCTTCTGTCACTAAACTTAATAACTCACTTAACCAACCTTCAGAAACTAAACTTTACGATCCATTCACCCATAATTCAGTCATAAAACTTAATGTTCCACTTAACGAACTCTTAGACACCAAACTTGATGACTCATTCACCCACAATTCAGTCATAAACCTTAATGTTCCACTTAACGAACTCTCAGACACTAAACTAGATGAGTTCGTTTGGTGGGGTCATCCACCCTTTAGATACATGAATAATCGAAAATTAAACGAAGTTTCTCGAAAACTACTAGAAAAATAATGTTGATTGTAAAAAAATGAGGAGCAATTTTATAATTTTTAACTAATAAATATACGACCAACAAGTGAGTGTGTCATAAATAACATAGCTTGTTGATTTGTTTGTTATTTGTTTTTTTAAAATTATTTTTCAAACTGATTGATTCAATTCTTTTGACAAGCTGGTGGCCGAGTGGTTTAAGGCGTCAGGTCTTTGGGTTTGGGTTAGAGATACCGCTGGTTCGAATTGACATAGACCGGAAGATCTATCAGTAATATTCAACTTCTACTGTACTGGTTCACCTCCTTACTCTGTCTGAGTAAATGCCTCATACAGATCTATAGTCTATGAGGAATGGGCAGAGTAAGGGTAAGAAGAAGATCGGCCTCTTCTTTTTATAAAAAAATTATTTATAATGAAACAATAACTGTTGAGTGTACATGATAACAAAGTTTTCCTGCATGAAAGCTGGTCTCTTGTCACGAAAATATTCGTTACTCAAAGAACTTACTGTAGATCAAGGAATATAGAGTTGCTTACATTAAGCTTAAGTAAAAGCTAAACCTATGACCAAACTGTGGACTTTGGGATTGGACGACCAATATAAACTGATGTTTATCTAGCCCAAGTTTCTAGCATGGTAACTGGAAAACCGATCATGTCGACAAGTAGATATTACACCTTTCTGAATGATACTTGATCTAATACAATGTTAATATAAAATACAAGCTTAGTATAAAACAGGGACGTATTTAACAATTATGGTTTTATTCCTTATTCATACTATCGTTGGAAATTGTCCAAACTAACTCTGTTACTGTACAATATTCACAAATATTGTACAATTACAGAGTTAATGAATATAGTAAGTTTATCGTAGAAAAGGGGGACGCCCCTGTATACTTCGCGTGCCAACTCCGTAACTCGCTACACTCGTGAGGGAACAAGTAATAAAACTGTACTCGTTCGTTGTGCACATTTGTTCATTCATGATTATAGATTGAAGCGACTAAAATCTGAGCTAATAGTACACAAAACAGTCATCCAAAAGGTTTTTTGAGAATCATACTGTAATTAATTAATTACTTTCCTTGATATAGGCGTGCTTAGTGGCATTTTGATGTAGCACATCAGTGTGAGGTGTTGGCTAGAGTACTTCTTTAGATGTATGACAGATAATAATAACTTTCTGAGGTAGGATGCTGCATAAAGGAACATGTATAATTGATCTAAAAAGTAATAAAATATATATATATATATATATATATATATATCTAATATATAAAATTCTCGTGTCACAGTGTTTGTCTGCAAACTCCTCCGGAACGACTTCACCGATCGTTATGAAATTTGGTGTGTAAATTCTGTAGGTATGCGAATCGGACGTAAACTATTTCCCGTTTCGAAATTCTTATCCGTTTCAATATGGCGGACGAATTCCGAACACACTGCATATAATACTATATTCTCGGAGTTTGGGCTCTACAGAGCATTTGGATGTCAAGTTAAATCACATGTTTTTATTATTTGTAATTTAATATTTATAAACAAAACAAAGACAGCTGTTATTATATTGCTAAGAAGTTATTATTCAGGTTTTGTAATGTAGTTAGTGGTTCACTAATTTTGAAATTTATGGTTAAGTATTTTAGTTTAATCTGTGTTTTTACAGTGAACAATGCCAGCAAGGCGAAGAGGGTCAAATTTGGGCCGTCGAACGGCTGGAGCTATACAAAGGCGAAATCTAAGAGCCCAAAGGACAGACGTCCAAATTCAACAGGAAAATGAAGTTGTGCGCGTGAACATGTCGCAATTGCGCGCATCACAGTCACAAGATGATCGCGCTGAAAGAAATGAAGAAAGACGACTACAACAAAGACAAGCGCGTCGATACGTAGTTGAAGCACGCAGAGAAAATGACATACGACGACAACAAGTGCATCGAGCTTTTATATCGCATACATTCCGTCGTCTAGCATTTGAGTATGAACCCGACGTTAAATATTTTGATCATTCCAAAGTGGCGATTGGTGATATGGACAATGAATGTGCGAATTGTAAGGCGCTTAAATTCAAAAATGAGCCAGCCGGGATGTGTTGCGCCACAGGTAAAGTGCAACTACCAGTAATTGAATCACCACCTGAACCATTGAAAGGTTTACTTAATGGTACGCATCCTGATTCTAACATGTTCCTGAAATCAATTAGAACATTCAATTCATGTTTTCAAATGACATCGTTCGGAGCAACAGAAATAGTTAACAATAATGCTGCAAATGGTCAACAATTTAATACAACGTTCAAAATCAAAGGCCAAATTTACCACAAAGTAGGCTCATTGCTTCCTATGCCAAATGAACCACATAAATTTTTACAAATTTACTTTATGGGTGGCGAGGACACCGAAAGCGCGCTAGCCAATCGCGTGGATGCACGTTTAAAATACAATAACCTTAATTCACAATTTGCCAGACGTATTCTCGGCGAGCTGGACGATTTATTGAATGAGCACAATGAATTGTTGAAATTGTTCAAATCACACATGCACAAATTGCAAAGCGACAATCACGCAATTATCATCAATCCTGATAAAACACCATCTGGAGAGCACATTCGTAGATTCAATGCACCTGTTGTTGACGACGTTGCTGGAATTATGGTTGGCGACCGTACAGCTAAGCGTGAAATTGTTATTCGCAAAAGAAATAACAATCTTGAGTTCATTGCTGATACACACCGTTCATACGACGCTCTACAATATCCACTAATGTTTTATAAGGGACAAGACGGATATTACATAGATATTAAACAAAAAGATCCCGCTACAGGAGCCGAAACAAACAAGAAAGTTAGCTCGAAGGATTTTTATGCGTATCATCTGATGATTAGACGCGATCATGACAACGTCATTCTACGGTGCCGTGAACTTTGCCAACAATTCATGGTCGACATGTACGTGAAAATAGAAAACGAATGACTACGATACTTACGATTTAATCAAAAGAAGCTGCGTGCTGAAGAATATATTCACTTGAGAGACGCTATTGTGAACAACGCCGACACAGCCGAAATTGGTAACTCCGTCATTCTACCATCAACGTATATAGGAAGTCCACGTCACATGCAAGAATATATCCAGGATGCTATGACTTTCGTCCGCGAATACGGACGACCATGTTTATTTATAACTTTTACATGTAATCCGAAATGGCCTGAGATTACAAATTTATTATTGCCAGGACAAAATGCAATACATCGTCATGACATTACAGCCCGTGTCTTTAAACAAAAGTTAAAGTCTTTAATGAGTTTCATTACAAAGTTACACGTATTCGGCCCTACACGTTGCTGGATGTATTCGGTAGAATGGCAGAAACGAGGATTACCTCATGCCCACATTTTGGTTTGGCTAATCGACAAAATACGTCCTGAAGAAATAGATAGTATAATTTCTGCAGAAATTCCAGATCGGTCAACAGATCAATTACTGTTTGATATTGTGACAACTAACATGATTCATGGCCCATGCGGTGACCTGAATCGTTCTTCGCCTTGCATGGCTGATGGAAAATGTATAAAGAGTTTTCCAAAAAATTTCAATAACGAGACAATTACAAATGTCGACGGATATCCATTTTATCTTCGAAGAAATACTGAAAATGGAGGGCAATCATTTTCAAAATATGTGAACAGAGCAGAAATTGACATTGACAATCGTTGGGTGGTCCCATATTCACCTCTGCTGTGTAAAACATACAATGCTCATATTAATGTTGAGTTCTGCAGTTCGGTAAAGAGCATAAAATACATTTGCAAGTATGTAAATAAAGGAAGTGATATGGCTGTGTTTAGTATTGAAAATACCAATGCGACTGCTCCTCCAGTAAATAACACTGATGAAATAACTCTCTACCAAATTGGCCGGTATATCAGCTCTAATGAAGCTGTTTGGCATATCTTTGGTTTCCAAATTCATGAAAGGGATCCAGCAGTCATTCATTTAGCCGTCCATCTTGAAAACGGCCAGCGTGTATTTTTCACAAACGAAACAGCGATCGATCATGCAATGAATCCACCGAAAACTACTCTCACAGAGTTTTTTCTATTGTGTAATCGTGCTGATGCTATTGGTGCTTTTGCAAGAACACTACTCTATTCAGAAGTACCACACTATTTCACATGGAATCAAACAAAAACATGGATACCCCGCAAGCAAGGCACCCCAGTTGATGGATACCCCGGTTTATTCAAATCAAACACCTTGGGGCGAGTATTTACAGTCAATCCAAGGCAGACTGAGTGTTTTTATTTGCGACTATTGTTGGTTAATGTAACCGGCCCATTATCATTTCAAGATATACGTACAATTAATGGACAACAGTGTGCAACTTATAAAGATGCATGTCTTGCGCTAGGCTTGCTGGAAGATGACAACCAGTGGGACTATATGCTTACGGAAGCAGCATTGAACTGTACAGCAATACAAATTCGGCTACTATTTGCTATAGTGTTGACTACATGTTTCCCAGCCCGAGCTGAAACGTTGTGGGATTATCACAAAGATTCAATGACTGAAGATATATTGCATCGGCATCGTACACGGTACAACGATCTAACAATACAATTCAGTGACGCTATGTACAATGAAGCACTTATTGCTATCGAGGATCTTTGCTTTGTGATTTCCAATTTACCACTCAGCCATTTCGGTATGCATTCGCCAAATCGATGTGCACATGATTTAATGAACAATGAGATGAATCGTGAACTACAATACAATACTAGAGAGATGGAAGCGATTGTTAATCTCAATGTCCCACTACTTAATCAAGAACAAAGAAGCATTTACGACCGTATTATGACAGCAGTTTCGGCAGAACAAGGTGGATTCTTTTTTTTGGATGCTCCAGGTGGGACTGGAAAAACATTCTTAATTTCACTAATTCTCTCCAAAGTACGATCAACTAATGGTATTGCATTGGCCGTAGCTTCATCTGGCATTGCAGCTACGTTATTGGATGGAGGCAGAAGAGCTCATTCAGCATTTAAGCTGCCATTAAATATTCAAAACAATCCAGACGCAGTGTGCAACATAAAAAAACAATCATCAATGTCCACAGTATTAAAACACTGTAAAATTATTATCTGGGATGAGTGCACTATGGCACATAAACACTCACTTGAGGCGTTAAACAGAACTTTAAAAGACATAAAAAACAACGACAAACTATTTGGAGGCACTCTGTTACTCCTGTCAGGTGATTTCAGACAAACACTTCCCGTAATTCCACGTTCAACATACGCTGATGAGATTAATGCTTGCTTGAAATCATCAACACTGTGGCGTAATGTTGAAATATTACATCTGAAAGTAAATATGCGCGTATTACTGCTTCAAGATCCATCCGCTGAAAACTTCTCAAAACAACTGCTAGATATTGGCAATGGAAAAGTAGATCTACATGAAAATACTCAATTCATTAAATTGCTGGCCAATTTCTGCACCGTCGTTAATTCACAAATTGCTCTAATTGAAAATATATTTCCCAATATACAAACACAATACATGAACCATGAGTGGCTAGCAGAAAGAGCAATTCTGGCATCTAAAAATGTGGACGTTAACGATATGAATTTCAACATACAACAGTTGTTGCCAGGGGATTTGGTGTCATACAAATCTATTGATACTGTTTGCGATGCCAACGAAGCTGTAAATTATCCCTCCGAATTTTTGAACTCATTAGATTTGCCAGGCATGCCACCGCACCTTTTACAACTAAAGGTTGGATCTCCAGTTATTTTGCTTCGCAATTTGAACCCACCAAAGCTGTGTAATGGCACAAGATTAGTTATTAAAACATTAATGAAAAATGTTGTCGAAGCCACCATTTTGAATGGCAAGTTCCAAGGGGAAGATGTATTACTGCCACGAATCCCTATTATTCCAACAGATGTGCCAATTGAATTCAAACGGGTTCAATTTCCAATCAAATTGGCATTTTCAATGACAATCAATAAGTCCCAAGGGCAAACATTGTCGGTTTGTGGATTAGATTTGGCCACACCGTGTTTTTCATGAACCATGAAACATTGAACCGGCAATGAAACATGAACCGGCAATTTAATGAATTGAGTATTTTCATGTAGATCTACTTTTCCATTGCCAATATCTAGCAGTTGTTTTGAGAAGTTTTCAGCGGATGGATCTTGAAGCAGTAATACATGAAACATAATACGTGGCGTGTTCTCGAGTGGGCAAACCATCCAGTTTGTTTGTTTTTGCTAAAGATGGACTCACTAAAAATATCGTACACTCCATTGCACTAAGAAACTGATAATGTTTATTTTTCATTGTCTTAATTTGTTGTTTATATTAAATTTTGATAATTATTTGAATTGCAATTATTATTTGAAAATTATATTTTGATATTTTATTATTTTGTACAGTTCGGCATGATTAAATTTGCTAAATTACCTTTCAATCATAAATCAACATCCCCAAACACTTACTCTATCTTTTTGACTACCAAAATATTCACTACAACTAAATTAACAACGACTAATGTTTAATAAATTCAATACACATACAACATGATGTTCTTTCCATCGGTCTGTCTTAGGGGAAACCTATAACTTAGGCGATACGAAGTTCGCCGGGTCAGCTAGTATATATATATAAGAATGTTAAAATGATGTAATAAGGACTATTGTCCTCAATAGTATAATAAGAAATTCCAATAAAAATAAGTTTAGCTTATGAAATTGGAAGCAAACTATGAAGAAAATATTAATTTCTAATTTAAAAATAGGGTATTTTTATGTAGTTTAAAATGACATTCCCAAACGAATATTTGTGAAAATCTAAATTACTTATAAGTAATGGCAGGACTTCCAAAATATTAAATTAATTAAAAAGCTTTTACTTCTACTTTCGTATTTTGGTTATCAGATTGTGTATATATTTTAGGAAGAAAATTAAAAGTTCCGTTCCATTATGTATGTCACTTAAAGAGATTTAAAGATTGCTTTGGCTTAGATAAATGAACATTTAACATCAAGTCCTTTTATATTTAATTCAATTACCGAATTATATTCTTATTATAAGCCTTAATTTAGTTAAAAATAAAACATCCGTATGTTGCTGATTTAAACAAAAGTCTTAATTACTTGATTTAGAAGGTAGTTTACTAACCGAGAAAATAAATCATTTACTTTCAACATCTGCCATTATATACTGGATCAACCTTTTTACATGCTGGTTGTGGTATTCATCTCTGCTAGAAACCCCCTTTAAAACAATGTACATCTTGACATATGATTAAGTTTAATATTATTGCTGACCTCCTTGTGGACCATTCTGCATTGGATGTGAAGGGGGTTCACACTAACTAAAACTTCTGTTCAACTAACTAAAAAGAAAAAAAATATTCTTAATTCCGGTTTAGTAGGCATTTACAAAATTTTACTTTTCCAACTTGAGCTAAGAAAATAATACTAAACCATACAGAACCAGACCTTCATTGTGACATTTTAAAACTTTAAATCAGGGAAGTTATTTTAAAGAGCGAACCTTTTGATGTCCAATTTGTGGATTTATGAGGAAGAAAAAAGTTGTTGGACATTTACGATCATTACGTGAAAAATACGAATTAACGTTTCTATTTGGTCAAACCCAAATCTTTTCTAAGTGCTATAAACTAAATTACACCTAAACAAACATGTTATGAAACTATGTTCTTAAACTAATAAACTTATCTAAACTAATAATTACCTATATTTTAACATAAATCCTAGAACAAAATGAACTTCTACTAAATATAAACAATGTTAGCTGGGTGAAATTAATAAAACCAATTAGTTTAATGGCAAGATCACGATATCAATGAAAAAAGTATCCGAGTCACATATATCATTTTGGTGCATGCTTAGTGGTATTTTAAATTAATAGTATTTTTCAGGTACCATATACAGTATTTATTTATGCTTAGTTAGTATAATATCATGTCAGTCTGATTGGTATAGTAATTTTATTGTGCTTTAACATTTTTTCGTTGATATCGTGATCTTGCCAGTGCCTAATTGGTGATATTCATTTCACCTAGTAATTTTTTTTTATATTTAGTAGAAGTTCGTTTTGTTATACCCCATTCTAGGATGTAAGTAATAATGTAGATAATTATTAATGTAGGTAATTTTTTTAGTTTAAGAACGTACTTTTGTAACATGTTTGTTTAGATGTAATTTAGTTTTTAGAACTTGAAAAAGATTTGGGGTTTACCAAATTGAAACGTCGTGATTGGTATTTTTCATGTAATGATAGCAAATGTTCAACAACCGTTGTCTTCCTCATATGATACTCCATCATTGAAAATTTTCAAAAACAAAGTTGTGGATTTATGTTCTACGAATAAATTCCTTCAATTTAATGTACTTACTACTCGACCTATATTTTATTTAAGATTTCCTTTTGATTCCTTGCGGGTATCACTCAAAACATTACTTCAAAATATGTATTTATAGGTGCAGTTATGATGTACCAAGTTTTATTTCTTTACCTGTATCGTTTGGAAATTATTAAATCCGTGTTTCACTTAATCACTATCTTTTATAATTTAATTTAAATTCTCTATGTTAGGTTTTGTTCATGAGGGATTTAATATTTCAAAATATTATGTGAAATAGAGACATTTATGTTGGAGATCTAAATTATAATATTTCTTTATTGGATGGTAAAGTCTTTTTGTTATTAGTATTTCATATGAGAAGGGTCTGTTGATTTTGAAGTGATAAATAACAATCTGATGCAAACTAAATATTAGTGAACGATCTTTTGCATCAAGTTAAGCATCGTAAGTTAAGCATCTATTAAATAATAGGTAGGAATTTAAAAAGGTTCCTTTTAAGAAAATAATTCCACAACAAAAAACAAATAACAAAACATAATGATGCTGCATTTTTCATAAATCTAGGCCGAAGAAATCTGAAAATGTTTACCAAATAATGCAGTGACGGTTTTACGTTGAATCTCTAAAGCGACAGACCCAATGGAACGGAAATGTTAATTTCCTCTTAACCTATTTACATTATCTGACAACCATAACTCCAAAATTTAAGTAAAAGCGTTTTATCTAATTTAATGTTCTGGAAGTCCTGCTATCGCTTGAAAACTAATTAAATCTTCTTTGCATCTAATTACATTTGAAAAATTAGTTGTTGGGCAATCATGTTTGAATTTAAAAATCTAATGATCATTCAATATCAATATTCCATTTTACAGTTGGACTATTTTTCCAATTCCTACCTTATACTGTATATGTATTCCTTGTAAAAAGCTCCACAAAATATGGTACTGGTGTGGTGTTTCAAAGACAAAATCTGTGGTCTGTGGATTTTGGTCGCCGATGTTCCAATAATAAACTAAACCAACTATTTGTATTTCATTTTTCAAATTAAAACCACGAACATATATTCAGGAGCATGTAAATGGACTTGAGATATTTAAATACTTTTAAAGAAGTAACTAAAAATATCCTTATTTTATTATTAAAGATGGATTTGTATAGATTTCTAATAAGTGTAGATTTATTTATTTCTTTATTTGCTCAACATTTTCACCATTTATACAGCCATTTACATAAACAGAATATCTTAGTATATAATAATATAATAGCTTACACAAAAATAATTCCATGAACAAGTAATCATAACACTAACAAATAGATTATTAGTTTGTGTTTGTAAAGTCCAGGATGTTATGTACTGTCTTGTGTGTAATTGTGTACATGAGGTTGTTCAAGGAAACATAATGAATTAATTTGTTAGTAGGTGGAGAATTTTTGTTTTGAATGAAAGTGTCGATATTCCAAAGAAGTCAATCTCAGAAGCTTCTCCTCCAGTCCTTAGAAGTCTTGGCATACCATGATTCAGAGAGTAATTGGTTGGCTGGTATCTTCTTACAAAGATCGATTTGGAACGAGTGCATATAGAAACAGTGAAGTCTACATCATAAGGCAGAGCTGGGCAATCTAGATAGCCATTGACCAGTTTATACAGGAATATCAAATCCAGATATCTACGTCTTATTTCAAGTTTTTGAAGCCCGAACTGATCCTCCACTATTGATATTGGCGTATCCAGATACCCATATCCCAGTTTCAGCCCAAGCAATCTGATGAATGAAGTCTGTAATCTACTCAATAGATCAATATGTCCAACTTGATAAGGCGACCATGCCACCTTATTAGATGAGTGAATGTGGCCTTGTAACAAACTAAGGCCGATTAGTCGTAGAAAGTTTCATTAATTAATACACCAATGACAAATACATAGCAGCTGATCCATTTAAAAATTTATAACTCAAATTTTTATTGAATTGTAAACGTTAAGCTTATAGATATAGGCTTCAATATAACCTCGTTAGACTTTGTCGCTTCTCATAATCCCTTAAAAATTGCCAATTGCATCCCACAAATAAATATATATAATACATATTTAATATAAGACCAAATTCAATGGAATAATTCCTGGTAAAAAATACAAGTTCCTACTTCACATGTTATAATATTAGAAGTTAAAAAGGCCTAAGCAGATTTGATTTAACCACACTGCAAAGATTCCTAGGGGAAATATTGAAAGGCTAAAATAGGCAGGCCTCATTAACATTTAAGTTTTCTTTAGTTTAAAAAATAATTCTTAATCTTTTCTGTAACTACATTAGTTTTAAATAAGTTAATGGAAATCAAATTCTTCTTGTTTTGCTAATTTAAAAAATAATGTCTTAGCTGTAAAGTATCTTCAAATAAAAGAATTATGTTGGACGAGAAACAAATTTTCATTGTCAAGTCGATTAAATTTTCATAAATAGATTTAAAAATATGAAATTAGGTTAGATTCACTGCACAAAATAGTCCTGTCCAGTAATAGACCAATGCTACGTGGTTCGTATTCCACGTAAAGCTGTAGGTCCCTTAGTTGCTCTGGCTGTTGGGCTATTAATAAATCTCCCTCTCTGAGGAACAGTTGAACTCAGTTAGTCACCAGACTACACTCATCCTACACTCATATCATCATTCATATACGCTGTAAAATTCGCACAACATTGTGTCGGTATCTCATATGTAAGAATGTAAATAGCTTTTTCTAAAGAACAGAATCGTAAGTAGCAATGACTACACTCATTCATCTATATTTATCACACTCATCCGCTCCTCATTTTCACCTTATATATATATATATATATATATATATATATATATATATATATATATATATCAGTGATCGGGGTCTTAATGATGAATAATGAGTTGCTTCAAGAACTCACCCCTATCCTAGAGTGTACATGCTCGTAAGTCTGGATGATCCCCTAAACACCTCTAGGTTTACAATAAAGTTCTAAGCAAAGCAATTACTCAAGCTTAACTCTGTAAACTTTGTTTTGACCGCTGCAAATTGGATCTTCATGTACGAAATAAATTACAGCTTAATATGTATTATACAGACTAACTTATTTATGTTTTATTAAAAATTGGTACCAACATACTAAAAGTAAATGTTTTATGTTACCTTCTATTGATTTATTGTTAATAACTTTATTGATTCAATTGGTTAGTTCAAAGGTTAATATTGACGATTATTACAGTTTTCACTAAACTGCTGTCTGTATATGCAACTATATAATTTATAATTTAAATTATATAATTATGTTATATTGCTATACGTATTATTTATACACTAGGGGACACCCCTGCACGCTACGCGTGCCAACCCCATCACTCGCTGCGCTCGTTACACCTCAACCTTCGGCCTCGGCCAGTGACTTTTAACTACAAATAATTGTAGGTTAATTGTATAACGTAAAATCACAATATTAAATTTATTTACAGTATCTAACTTACACTAGTTGCGTTGCTACTTTTTTTATTATCGTAACACTCAATGATTTAACTTAAACTGTCCCAAACGTGTTTATTTAATTTGTTTTTGTTTAACAAGTAAAGATTAATTCTTACATATGAGACGCCGACACAACGTTGTTGGTATTTTAAAGCGAATATGAATGGTTACATGAGTGTAGGATGAGTGTGGATGAGTGTAGTCTGGTTACTAGCTGAGTTCAACTGTTCCTCAGAAAGGGCAATTAATTAATAGCCCAACAGCCAGGGCAACTAAGGGATCTACAGCTTTACGTAGAATCCGAACCACGTAGTGCAGGTCTGATTTTCAGCTAATTGACAAGCCTGATACTCAGTTATATCCCCCACACAACATCCGCACAATGATTACCAGCCAACATGGACACCCCAGACTTCTCTAGTAGTGTCCACGCCGATAGCAAACATCAAGCGGACGCAATGTCGGTATTAAGAGGACCGAGCATCCAACTTATCGCCTACAATCTCCCAAACACTTAGTCCCCATGTAGCTGGGTTACAGCACTGTGCCACCAATGCCGACATTAGATTAGATTGTATTAAATACAAATTATATACATAAAATAACTGCATTAAATTACCATTTAAACCATGCCTACAACCTTTCCTGGTTTAACATTATGAAAGGTCTAACCTCATCAATATTACAAACACCATTGTCTACATTTCAAAAGGTGTTACAACTTTTTGTAGACCACTATTTACTTTTTTTTTTTATTTATTCATAAGACACCGATCGTCAAGATATGGGCGAATATGGATTTCGAATTAGTGTGATGAGTGTAGATGAGCGAATGTAGTCATTGTTAAAAACTAAGGCCGAGTTCCTTAGAAAATGTCATTAATTAATAGCCCAATGACAAATGAACAGCCGGTGGTTATCAGCTGATCCTTCTCAAAATGTGTTAATACTCTGATTGGGATCGAACTGACAACCTTTAGCTTATGAAGCTGGGATTGAACCAACTACGCTACTGACCAATATTACGTTGAAACAGCTGTGTCTTCTCTCTCCATGTTATTCTTATGGCCGAAAAACAAACTTTGAAGGCTTCCCGTGCCATTCAGGGTGAAAAATTCGAAGAAGTAAGACCTCATTGCACAACTACGAAAAGAGGCAAATTTGTTGACACCTCAAACGTGTAAATTGGTTAAGAAATAAGGGAGGAGTTGTGTTGACAAAAAATTGCTTCACGTATTATATATATATATATCAAGAATCAAGAACTCGTTATTGCCATAAAACACTTACATGCATAGCAGAATGTCACATAGTTATGTACAACAAAATTAACTAAGTAGGTTCTGGCTATAATAGTATAAGTTAATACAACATTGGATATAAAGATTGGATTCTAACTTAAAGAAAACTTTTCAAATATTTGCTGTTCATTTACCAAGTATATATTTATCTTTATTTTTGTTTGTTCTTACTGTTAAAACGTAAATAATGATAGTTGTTCATTAACAACAAGCTCATATGTTACGAGAGTAAACAAACTTACAATTTTTTATTTTTTTCAATAATAATAATGCAACATAACTGGTTAACATACCCAATTACAATGTGCATTAATAAATTAAACTACAAAATTAAATGCAGCACTAATAACCATGGGGATAACCCGAAACTAACATGCATTTAAAGAGTCCATAATTAAAAAAAAAAAAAAAAAAAAAAAAAAAAAAAAAAAAAAATAGTAACGGAAAAATACATAGTAAAAATTTAACAATCGTCCAAAACAATACAAAATACAACTTATAATAAATGTTAAACAGTAATAACAGTAACTGAAATAACTAAGAACAATAACAACTAAACAGTAAATAACAATCATATAACAAAGTACAACAACAACAACAATATAACAAAGTGTTTTAAATAAATACTATGATATGTATTTTCAGTAAAATACATAGAAAAAAGCACATGCATATCCAGAAACGCAATTTACAGCATAAAAGGTAACATTCATATTATATTATGAAACAATATTTGTGTTGGTTTTTTCTTTTTATTTATTTTAAAGGATATCCCAATTTCCTTCTTATTCTTACTCTGCGTAGTCAACATAAACTATTTATTAGTTGGAGTATAAAAACTAAAACAAACTTTGGATAGTGGATGTACTAACCATCTTTACTGGCAGCGATGGTTAGAAATTCCTGTTGTTAAATATGTTAAATTGAAACTGTATCTGTAGTATGTTTTTGCAGGAAATAAATTATTATTCTATTATTCTTATTCTATATTAAATTTCTTAAAAAAAAATATATATATATAAAACCTTAGGAGAAATCTTATAGAATTCTACGTACCGTAACATAAATACATAAATATATTTATTGGGTAATCTTAAATTTACACAGATAATCTAAAATAGTTGTGAAATTTACTATAATACTCTATAAAAGTGATTTGCTAATAACTACGAATACATTGATCAAACCTGTAGGTTATTGATCAACCTTAAATTAATTATATTAGGTAAATAATTATTTTTAATTGTAAATTTGATTTATATTTATTTGATTATATGGTAACTTATCATGGTTTGGTGGATTGGTCCAAAAGTAGTTTTGTTTAAAACACAATTACCGTAAATATATTCACGGAGTACAATTAGCAAAACCGCAATAATTTACACAATAATGAAAAGAATTTTATCCTCTTTTAAAATTCAACAAAATGAATTTTGAAGTTTTAAACTTCATTTTATTTTGTTGTTGTTTTATTCATTTAAAACTGAATGAATTCAGTTTTAAACCACTCTATATTTATTTGATTCTCACGGAAACGTTTCACCATGAAACTATATTTCGTTGTAATTTTCCACTATGTGTTGACTTAAATAACTAAAACACATCAACCATTGCAGACATTAATTTTATCCAGCATAAATTCTTAAATTACGTGCTACCTTCACGCAATTTAGAAGTATTTCTTTGTACTTGATGAATTGTTCTCAAAAACTTTTAAACTGGTTAAATTACCAGGATAAAGTAAGAATTTACTTTTAAGTTTTATCTGAAAATTCAGTAGTCTCTGAAGGCTATAGGATTAAAGGCATGGTAATAAAATCAATTTTCACCCTAACTCATAAATTATGCATGGAATCACGTTTCCTGGGGACGGGGGTTCCCGAAATTACGTGCAGAAGGAGAATTCAAAATAAAGTCTACTATTTAATTGATCTCACTATCTGCGTGTGTGTTATCCTCCCACAAAAAAAGTACAATAATGAAAAGGAAACATTATGAAGGCATAACTAATTAAAATTGATCTTTGAAAAGCATAGATGAACAATTTACAGATAACTTGGTATAGCATATCTGTAAATTAAAAAATATATATTTAAGAGTAATACCATCAATATTTAATAAAATGTAATTAGTATAAATAGTGTTTGTATTTAATTACATCGTTTAGGTAGTATATATCTAGAATAGTTTTAAAAGTTAAGGTCAACAGTTTTATAAAAAATACCATAATTTTAGATTTTAAAGTTTCAATATATTTTAATCTGTAAATATAGGTTTCCATTGGGTAAAATCTAGTTGTAAATGTTAAGGGCAATGGTAAAGCTATAATTTAATTACTATTCTATTAGTTTTGCCCCTGTCAGGCGTATTTGACAGTTGATGTCATTAAATGAAAACATTACACGTAATGCTTCAACTATGTTAGCATTCTGATACAATTACATGAAATAGAGGAGTTCGAAGTCATTACTTGTATTGGGTGCATTTTAAAAATAACTGTTTATTTGTTTAGAATTTATCACGAACATTATTAATGTTACAAATAATGTGTTTGATAGTATTACTTAGAAAACTACCAGTTTGATTCCCAATATCTTTTATTACCATACCTAAAAAAACTAGTCAAGTTAGAGATATGTATTTGGTTTTTACAAAAATATTTATAATTGTAATTGACATATTTCCTAAAAAAGAATCCAAACTGTTAGAGCCGTTTTTGAGAAAATGTTTATTTTTCATGTTAAAAAAAATTTTCTGGAGATATTGGCTAAATACATCTTTTTACAACATTTCATAAAAATGTATCCATCCATTTGGTACCCAGCGAAGCCCACATGAACAAAGATAGACACACATACGGACAGACATCCAACTTTTTTTTCAAAAACCCACTTTTTTGGGTTCAGGACACCCTAAAATAGATTTGTAGACCAACTGGTGAAATAAATGGTTTTGAACGATCACAATACTTTCTCTATGCTAACACGTATGGAAGTTAAAATGAAGGTTTTTTTTAATTGATTCAGATAAGATATTTATGTTTAGTGTATCTCTGTTACCTTAGAAACACTTTAGTATTAGACATAATTATTTACAAGAGATGTGGCCATTGCATGGGTTGATAAGAACATGCTGTTACAGTCAGCCCACCTCATCCTTCTCCTTAATGGTTTTAGGTTTTGTAGTTTTACAAAATAAAAATTACTGTGTCCTATACAAAAAACACACTGAATTTTTAAATCAACATGTTCAACATGGTAAAAAATAGATTAATATCTTATGAAAATGTATTACCGAAATGGAAATAGCATTAGAAACATTTATTATTAGAGAAACTATAAAAAATAATAAAATGTTATATTTTGGGACAAAAATTCTCACCAGATCTTATTCCATAAACCTACATGTAATATGTTTTTACGTACATGGACAACATATAATATGTTTCTTATAGTGTATTGCTAAGCTAATGTTTTGTTTCGGTGTAGTGATTTATGTGCTTTTACTGGTGTAGCAAAATTAATTTTAGTGTTTAGAATTAAAATATAAATGTTAAAAAAATTAGTCGACAAGCAGTAAACATTTAAACTAATTTCTTTTTTATTTTAATAAAGTGTATTTAACGATTAAAATGTAGCTTTCTTATATCGTTATTTTTAGTGAATATTTATCAAATATCCAAACTACTTTCTTTCTAGCCTAAACACTTTTTCAAAAAAACTGTACATAACATTTTAGATTATTATTATATAAATTCTAATAATTGTTTTAGCAAGATTATGTACATGTTATTTAATATTTTCAATTAAGAGTAAAACATTTTTATAATTTCAAAATAAAAAAGAAGTTAATTAATGGGAACAAAATCTAACAACATATAATATGTATTAAAAATCTAAAATTGAACACGTGTTAATTAAGCTTAAAAAAAAATTCTATATACATTTGTAACGCAAAAAGATTGAAAGCTTTATTTATGCATATGAAATCTAAATAACGCATATGAATGTAACAAAAAGATAACAACAGATTCATACTATAAAAAAATAAATAAATAAATAACAACAAATATAATACGTGAGGCTGTTTTTTGTCATCGAAACTCCCCCTCTTTTTCCTCGACTAATTTAAACTGTTCAGGTGTGAACAAACTCACCACTAGTCGTAATTGTGTGATAAGCTCTCAATTGTTCAATATTTCTACCCTGAAGGGCATGGGAAACCCTCAAAGTACGTTTTTAGGCCATGAGATTGACTTGGAGAGAGATTTAAATTAGTCAAACATTAACAGCTTTGTCTCTGAGATTTTAACAGATGTTGGAATATAAACAATGATGTTTAACATAATTATTGAGGAGTTTATAGATCTTTATGTTAAAGAGAGACTCTGAAGAAACAGAATAGTCTTGTCCTTCACTTTAGATATGGTATATAATAACTACGTTGTGTTTGTTAACATGAAGTACCATCACGGGACGGATTCTTCATTTAACGTCAATTAACTTTTATTTTACATGTTTTACTTATCGTTATATATCTATAACAGATTTTAAAAATAAATTAAGCGATAAAACAGAGAAAATGCTTTGTTTGAATTATAAATATAAAAGAGTGAATACACGTCTGTCTGTGTGTATATATATTCATCAGCTGTGAAATGAAATGAAAACCTTGTAAATAGTCTAACACATTTACATTGTTTAGTTAAAATAGACATTGAAATGTTTATAGATTAAATATAAACACACAATATGTCTGTAAATAGAGTGCAAATTAAGTGCAGTGAGTCAATTACTCCATAAATTTAAATTGTATGATTTTAATTAATACATTTTTACTGCTAATATTTAAAGTACAAAACAATTACAGAGTCATGAACGCAGCGTACTCGGTGTTGGCACGCAAATCGTGCAGGGGTATCCCCTAGTACATATATGTATTTAAATATTTACTCTACAACAATGAGCAACCCGTAATGGTTCTAACAATAAACAAACAAACTTAACAAAAACAAAAAGAAATCGACAATTCACAAACAATTATAATACAGTACAAATTTATATTATAAAAGTAAATTAAAACTTATTAAACTAGAAAAAGCATCAGATCCAACATATCAATAATTTTATAAAAAAATATGAAACAGCAATACAATTTGTTAAAATATAACTACATGCAAATTTTCACATACCGAAAACAACCATGCAGTAAATATTTAACTATATTATCAACCATAAATTAACATTCGAAAGGTAAAACTGAATAAAAAATGTTTATTGTAATTTCCATTTTATTACACTCCTATCATTATCACTCCTAAAAATTAATGCTAACATTAATGTCCATTGTGCAGCCGTCAAAAGTTTACAGTGTTAAGCTTGAGTAATTGCTTTGCTTCAAGCCAGACTGTAAACTCAAAGCTAAGTTGTAGCTCTGTTACACTTCCGAGCATTACTCTAGGATAAGGGGACCTTAATACTTGTAGAAGCTATGCATTAGTCAATATTATTCATTCTTAATAAGTAAGCCATCGATCGTAGAGATATTGGCGTATATTAGAAGCGAATGAATGTGAAGATTGTAGACGAACGAATGTAGTCATTGTTACTAGGTAAGGACGACCTTTTATGAAAAGCCTTTTATTAACAGCCCAAAAGCCAGGAATAAGGGACCTACATCTTTACGTGGAATATGAACAACGTGGTATTGGTCTGGTTTTCAGATAACTTACAAGCCTGATACTCTTCTCTTCTATAGACAACATATGAAGCCTGACTTACACCTAACGCTGACACCCAAGACCTCTACAGTAGTGTTCACACCGATGACAACCAATGAGTGAGTTCCTTGTCAGTTTTAAGAGGACTGTGCATCGCCTGCAATATTTAAAGCATTTTTCCCTAGTAGCTGGGTTACAGCACTGCACCTTTAGTGACGACTGTGATGAGTGTAGCCAGTAACTATTGCCACTTACAGTGATGTGATTAGTGTAACTTGTCATACAAGATGACTAGGTTCCTGAAGACAAATTATTTGCTTAAAAAATATTTTACTCTTAAGTATCAAACCAAGTGCAAAAAAAATTTAAAAAATAAAGTGAATATAAATCTAAAAATTAACAAATAAATCATATCAAATTTAATAACAAACAAACTTTTATTTGTAAAGTTGGACTTTATGAGAAATACATTTTCCTTAGTTAAATATCATGAATACATTTCCAAATTTTCAATTACATATTTTAACACTGGAGCATATAAAATAATTTAATATATACCCAAAGGTTGAATGTTTTTTTCTTTTTAAACTCATTACCTATATTTAAATGCAACCCCTCTCTTTCAGGTATACTTGATTTTTTCAAAATATTTGAAAAGATTTGCGTAAAAAAAGTCCCGGCTCTCGAAACTGTATCTCAATTATTTATAATTTTTACAGAGCCAAAAAACCGGTAGTCTGACTTCCATACGCATTTTATCACTCTCCCATAAAAACAAAATAAATTATCTTAACATATCAAATGTGAATATTAAGGAATGAAAAAAGTCATGTAGTGTTGGGATACATCAATAAACAATAATCTGCAGTTAAAATATTTTTATCTCAATTTTAACGTTAATCATAAATTTGTTAATTAATAAATTTTTCTTAATTGAAAAATAATATAAAAACCCCTATAATTACTAAACTAAAATCCTGGCACTTTTTCCTTTGGTAAAGTAATTCTTAATAGGCAAAAAATAGATTACCGTTGCCAAAATAAAAAATATTTTACTTTCTATTTTTTTTAAACAATTGAAAATTATAATTTTATAAAAAATACATAGCAAATTATAATTTAGTGATAGAATGCCTGTGGAAGCCAGACTACCGGTTTTTGGCTCTATTTTCGTGGCTCTGTAAAAATTATAAATATTTGAGATACAGTTTCAGGAGTCAGGACTTTTTTTTACGCAAATTCGTTAATCTTTACAATTTTTTTTCAAATTCCCAACATTTTGAAAACTTTCCGAGATATTGAAAAAAAAACTAAAGTCCCATTTTTTCACTTAATTGTTTATAACTTTTGTAATTTTTATCAGCGCGTTTTCGGACCTTTCCTTAAACTTTTTGGGTAAAAATATGAATCGATTGACACCTTGATCGTAATTTTTGGACAGGGCTGAAAAATTTAACAATAAAAAGTACTTGTGAACCAGACAATGACACTTTAGAGACAAATTAGATATTTTTTTTAAAACTTCTAAAATCAAAAAGTAATAGTATCACCAAGAAATAACATATTCATTTAATTTCAGGGGTAATAAAGTTTTATAAAAACATCATAACTACTATATTTTAACCATAAAGAAGTTAATTTATGATTTATATCGTATTTAAAGAGAGGCCATCTAAACTACAAATACACTGTTGGTCACTGGTGTTTGTTTTCGACTGTTCGTGTTTGACCACTTTTATAGCCTTTGATGCTGTCCAGGTTTTGCTTCAAACAGAATTATTTACATTATATAAACTAACAATGAAACAAATATATTTTGTCGTTTTTAAATATTGCTTGTTTTTTTGTGTTGTTGTCTTATAAAGATCAATCATTTATTTCCCTTCCAAAACCACATATACTAATAAAACCAAAACAATTAGTATTTACTAAGCTTGTGATGTGTTTTGTAATAACTAACCCTTGTTTTGGTTCTATGTAAATCCTTATATGCTTCTATAGCCCATGGTATAGAAAATATAGTATTCAGGTAACATGATGACACCGTTCACCTAGAGAATGACCTTAGGTCAAAGATAGGTGAGAAAGATTTAAATTTGTGCTAGATATCAGCGTAGCATGTGTGACGTAGATAATAGTCACAAAGAAGAGAGGCAATTTTGAACCCTTTTCAACCACGATATCAGATCTCACCCGAGGTAATCACTCTTTCCACTTGCAGTTTTGTATGACCGAAGTATTTTTGTTGGTATGAAATGGAGTGTGTATATTATAACACTGTATAGTAAGTTTATAAAACTATTTAACGAATAATTATTTTGCGTCGTAATTTATTTTTTACGTAGCAATATTTAGGTAAGATATTCTATATGAATAACCAATACGAATACATTTCATTAATAAAAAAACTGTGACATTAATCTACAGGGGGAACATTAGCAAGATTGTATAGTACCAAAAACACACTTAGTAACAGTTACAGTATGAACAAGTGGTGATGTAACAATGTGTATAAGTAATATAACTAAAGTCCATAATCATGAATAAAAGAGTAATTTAGAGGTAATACTAACGACCACTCAAGCTTATTAAGGAGGTAATGAAAACATGGGAGAAGAGGTTTGACGTTCTTTTTCTTTTCTTACATATGAGACGCCGACACAACGTTGTTGGTATTTTAAGGCTAATATGAATGGTTATATGAGTGTAGGATGAGCGTGGATATAAAGCAGCTGAAATGGCCTCACATTAATCTACGTACAATTATTTGTATATAAAACAAAGATAATTGTTTTTCAAACTAATTTCTAGATACAATGTTTATTGGGATTTTCCGATAAATATTTCAAGTCAAATGCTTTATTTATTCTTACTAACTAATTCATTTGCTTTCTTTTGAAGGTTTATTTGTTTTATTTTACTTTTGCTTTACAGTAATTTTTATTTTGTATAACTACAAAACATAAATTAGCTACGTAGACGGATGGTGTGTGCTGACTGTTATGGCTTGAGCTTTTTAACCCTTGCAATAGCAAACTCCCTAAAAAATATTCATGTCGAATACTGACGTGTTTCTGAGGTAAATACAGTTTGTTTCCGGCTTAATTAAAAATGCAACGTTTCAGATAATCAGATGAAACTTTTAACAAGTAATTATTGTTAACATTTCAAAAGTTAAGTCCTCATTAATTATAAGATCGTGCAGGTCGTAACAAACATTTGGCATTAAATAAACCAGATTATTTTCATTTTAGATTAAATATGTTTTAGCTTATAAATGTTAAATGATGCATCTTTACTTTGAGTTTAATTGTATATAATAATTAAATTGTTAACATAATTTTTAACTGATATTGTCAAACTTCAATGATAAAAACAACTAATGGTAATTTTACCAAATTTAAGCTAGTACTGCGAACATCTTTCATTAGTAATTTCTACAAACAAAAGATTAAAAAAAATATTTTCACATGAATTTACTAATTAACAACAACCAAACAAATTGCCTAAGTGTAAATTTTAAATATGATTTACCAGATAATATTAGAACGCGAGGTAATTCATTATTCTTTTCTAAGACACCGATCGTCAAGATATGGACGAATATGAGGAGTGAATGAGTGTAAATAAACGAGTGTAGTCATTGGTACTATCTGAGTTCAACTTATATTTATTAATAGGCAATACTCATGGAAACTATGGAACATACAGCTTTACGTAGAATCTGAACCACGTATTGGTCTAATTTTCTCTCCCCTATACAACATCTGAACCTTGACTACTATTCAACGTGGACATCCCAGACTTCTCTAATAGTGTCCACGTCGATGGTAACCATTGAGCGGATGCCATGTCGGTATTAATAAGACCGGGCATGGAACCTATCGCTTACAATCTCCCAAATACTTTGTCCCTTAGGACACTAAAAAAATGTTGCAACTGTACGTCGGACCTATTTCAAAATGAGTTTTAATATTACAAAATTTTGTCAGTTATTAAACAAAATTTAGTTTTTTTTATTTGACTTTTTTGTATGTAAGGTTGGATTGTGGCTCTCTCATATTCCACCTCACATCAACCTTTGGTATTCGAGGTATCCCTTACCCCAGAGGTTCACTCGAATAGAGGGTTATCCATTTTGTCTCCCTGACACTTCATACAATATGCACCCCACCGACATACGCATCATTCCAATCTACTTTCTCTACATTTTAATATACCATGAACCCTCCCGTTCCAAGCATCTTTATATTGAAATAATATATTAGCTTTATAAGTTTTATGTTTGTCTATTTTGGCGAAATCGTATTACAGAAAAATAATTTACCCAGCCCAGTGCTTTGCATGAATTTTCTAATTTAATTTAGAATGTAACATAGACGCTGTATTCTACTTCTTGGTGTAGCTAAATTTACACTCTTATTTTAGTAATTAAATTATAAGATAACCTTTAATTTCTTACCCAAAATATTTCAAAATAAAATAATGTTACATAAATATGTTTGAACAACTTACAAAACGTGGGAATAATATTATTTAGACAATTTATCCAGCAAAAATGTAATTTTAATTACGTAAAGTGCTCGGAAATTAGATTTATAATTAGAAATAATAAAATGTTAGTATGATAAGAGAAGAGTATATCCCAGTTATAGCAATTTATAAATCTCGTAGCATTTTAAAGGAAACATGATATTGGTAAAATGTACGGGGTCAGACAGACCATCCGTGCTGATATTTATCAATCTGGAACGTACGTGATATTTTATTAAAAACTATTATAAGTGTGTTTCCTGTTTTTAAATATTTAGTATCCTTAAGATTAAAATATAACCTTAGGAGAAATCTTATAGGACTCTACGTACCGTAACATAAATACATAAATATATTTATTGGGTAATCTTAAATTTACACAGATAATCTTAAATAGTTGTGAAATTGACTATAATACTCTATAAAAGTGATTTGCTAATAACTACGAATACATTGATCAAACCTGTAGGTTTTTTATCAACCCTAAATTAATTATATTAGGTAAATAATTATTTGTAATTGTAAATTTGATTTCTATTTATTTGATTATATGGTAACTTATCATGGTTTGGTCGATTGGTCCAAAAGTAGTTTTGTACGACACATTTACGTAAATATATTCACAGAATACAATTTACAAAAAAGCAATAATTTACACATTAACGAAAAGAATTTTATCCTCTTTTAAAATATGTTTAAAAAGTACTTACTTTTTAAGATTATTGATTATGAAAATTCTTTTAAAAATATTTAAGTACTGGATTTTTTAAGTTTTTGTTGTATTACTAATTGTAGACCTATATTATTCCTCAACAAAATAAAAATATAAGTAAATTAGGCCTATAATGTTGTTTTTTATCTTGTTTATTATGGTAAGAGATAGGCGATTTAGGGTAAATTAATATAGTAAAAAGAAAAAGTTTTAATGATTTCAAAGATACTAACAAAATAAATTTTGAAGGCTAAATCAGTTTTAAACCACTCTATATTTATTTGCTTATCTCGGAAACCTTTCACCGTGAAACTTTATTTCGTTATTTTCCACTATGTGTTGACTAAAATAACTAAAACTCATTAACCATTGCCGACGATAGTTTTATTCAGCATAAATTCTTAAATTACGTGCTACCTTCACGCAATTTAGAAGTATTTCTTGGTACTTAATGATTTGTTCTCAAAAACTGTTAAACTGGTTAAATTACCAGGATAAAGTAAGAATTTACTTTTAAGTTTTATCTGAAAATTCAGTAGTCTCTGAAGGCTATAGGATTAAAGGCATGGTAATAAAATCAATTTTCACCCTAACTCATAAATTATGCATGGAATCACGTTTCCTGGGGACGGGGGTTCCCGAAATTACATGCAGAAGGAGAATTCAAAATAAAGTCTAGTATTTAATTGATCTCACTATCTGCGTGTGTTATCCTTCCACAAAAAAAGTACAATAATGAAAAGGAAACATTATGAAGGCATAATAATTAAAATTGATCTTTGAAAAGCATAGATGAACAATTTACAGATAACTTGGTATAGCATATCTGTAAATTAAAAAATATATATTTAAGAGTAATACCATCAATATTTAATAAAATGTAATTAGTATAATTAGTGTTTGTATTTAATTACATCGTTTAAGTAGTATATATCTAGAATAGTTTTAAAAGTTAAGGTCAACAGTTTTATAAAAAATACCATAACTTTAGATTTTAAAGTTTCAATATATTTTAATCTGTAAATATAGGTTTCCATTGGGTAAAATCTAGTTGTAAATGTTAAGGGCAATGGTAAAGCTATAATTTAATTACTATTCTATTAGATTTGCCCCTGTCAGGCGTATTTGACAGTTGATGTCATTAAATGAAAACATTACACGTAATGCTTCAACTATGTTAGCATTCTGATACAATTACATGAAATAGAGGAATTCGAAGTCATTACTTGTATTGGGTGCATTTTAAAAATAACTGTTTATTTGTTTAGAATTTATCACGAACATTATTAATGTTACAAATAATGTGTTTGATAGTATTACTTAGAAAACTACCAGTTTGATTCCCAATATCTTTTATTACCATACCTAAAAAAACTAGTCAAGTTAGAGATATGTATTTGGTTTTTACAAAAATATTTATAATTGTAATTGACATATTTCCTAAAAAAGAATCCAAACTGTTAGAGCCGTTTTTGAGAAAATGTTTATTTTTCATGTTAAAAAAAATTTTCTGGAGATATTGGCTAAATACATCTTTTTACAACATTTCATAAAAATGTATCCATCCATTTGGTACCCAGCGAAGCCCACATGAACAAAGATAGACACACATACGGACAGACATCCAACTTTTTTTTCAAAAACCCACTTTTTTGGGTTCAGGACACCCTAAAATAGATTTGTAGACCAACTGGTGAAATAAATGGTTTTGAACGATCACAATACTTTCTCTATGCTAACACGTATGAAAGTTAAAATGAAGGTTTTTTTAATTGATTCAGATAAGATATTTATGTTTAGTGTATCTCTGTTACCTTAGAAACACTTTAGTATTAGACATGATTATTTACAAGAGATGTGGCCATTGCATGGGTTGATAAGGACATGCTGTTACAGTCAGCCCACCTCATCCTTCTCCTTAATGGTTTTAGGTTTTGTAGTTTTACAAAACAAAAATTACTGTGTCCCATATAAAAAACACACTGGAATTTTTAAATCAACATGTTCAACATGGTAAAAAATAGATTAATATTTTATCAAAATGTATTACCGAAATGGAAATAGTATTAGAAACATTTATTATTAGAGAAACTATAAAAAATAATAAAATGTTATATTTTGGGACAAAAATTCTCACCAGATCTTATTCCATAAACCTACATGTAATATGTTTTTACGTACATGGACAACATATAATATGTTTCTTATAGTGTATTGCTAAGCTAATGTTTTGTTTCGGTGTAGTGATTTATGTGCTTTTACTGGTGTAGCAAAATTAATTTTAGTGTTTAGAATTAAAATATAAATGTTAAAAAAATTAGTCGACAAGCAGTAAACATTTAAACTAATTTCTTTTTTATTTTAATAAAGTGTATTTAACGATTAAAATGTAGCTTTCTTATATCGTTATTTTTAGTGAATATTTATCAAATATCCAAACTACTTTCTTTCTAGCCTAAACACTTTTTCAAAAAAACTGTACATAACATTTTAGATTATTATTATATAAATTCTAATAATAGTTTGTTTTAGCAAGATTATGTACATGTTATTTAATATTTTCAATTAAGAGTAAAACATTTTTATAATTTCAAAATAAAAAAGAAGTTAATTAATGGGAACAAAATCTAACAACATATAATATGTATTAAAAATCTAAAATTGAACACGTGTTAATTAAGCTTAAAAAAATTCTATATACATTTGTAACGCAAAAAGATTGAAAGCTTTATTTATGCATATGAAATCTAAATAACGCATATAAATGTAACAAAAAGATAACAACAGATTCATACTATAAAAAAATAAATAAATAAATAACAACAAATATAATACGTGAGGCTGTTTTTTGTCATCGAAACTCCCCCTCTTTTTCCTCGACTAATTTAAACTGTTCAGGTGTGAACAAACTCACCACTAGTCGTAATTGTGTGATAAGCTCTCAATTGTTCAATATTTCTACCCTGAAGGGCATGGGAAACCCTCAAAGTACGTTTTTAGGCCATGAGATTGACTTGGAGAGAGATT